>JAQGBW010001206.1:0-28349 GCA_034698625.1 Julus scanicus
GCATTTTCGGTGTCTCAATCTATATGTATTTTAAATGCATTGCAAATCATTGTAAATGCATTTCTGTTCGATGTGGATTTACAGCTCGATTGATACAGTATTTTTTGGCATAAAGGTTAAGGTTTACGTTAACATATTCAAAAATACGATGATTACAACACGAAATATGGTTTATTTGATTAAAACACGAAACATGGTTTATTTGATTAAATCTGAAATTTTTTCGGTTTAACAATTTATAAATCTTCATTTCAAAACAAGCCAACTAAAGCCGGGTCTCCACCAAGGCGTACATGTACGTACATATATACACGTTTTTTACAAACATATGCAAAATAGTTTGCCCTACGGGTTTGTTTCAGCCGCCACTTTTTTAAATATTATGTAAATATCAAAATTGTACAGCTATTATATAATGACATTTAATAGGTGTAAAATTTTAATATTTACGTATATTTAAAGAATGGCGGCTGAAACAAACCCGGAGGGCAAACGTTTTTGGATATGTTTGTAAATACGTGTAATATACGTATACATGTACGTCTTGGTGGAGACCCGGCTTAAGAATAGAAGCAATCTTGAACTTGGAATCGCCATAAAAATTTCTACCTGAGCTGTGGGTGAAAATTAGATGGAAATACAGAAGAACACTTGTCTTTATATGTGCTTAAAATGTAACACAGTTGAATGAAGCCACGCACGATCATGCTTCTTGATGGTAAAATAAAATGTCTTTAGAGAAAGGGAAGGAAAGCCATCATCTGCCGTTTACTGAAGAGATAGCCCTTAGACCTCGTTTGACACAACTATACATATAATTTTGTCAAAGCTGCAGTATTCTAGTGTAATATGGAATATAAAGTATAGTAGCGGGCAAATGCCAAATAAACCAATTCGTATTCTATTGGCAGACTGTAATGCGCTTTAAAGAACGGGAGCGATACACCCCTAGCATGTTCCTTTTTGTCACGTAAGCGTTATTCCGAGTCACTTCAGAGAACAGCATGTTTTGAATTGCACTTGCCTGCTATATACTCGAAAGATACTTTCCAATTGTCGGTGCGGGATTGACTTCCATTTATAGACTGCATATAATCACGGTCTTAAAAATCACGCTGAAAAGAACACTTTTCTTTATACTATTCAAATAACCAAATATAGTAAGCTGTCTAGACGAGTATACTTCTATAAAGAATAGGGAATTTATAAACTTTTTCTGCACGCACGTAATACCACATGATGATCACCATGTAGACATGTTGCTTAGATTCGAGTAAAGACCAAGGAAATGTTTTTCATCAAATTTGTAAATATCTATGCATATAAATTGCCCTTAATGTAAATTGCCTGAAACGGGAAAGAAAGTGCCGAGAATGTCTAGAAAGGATTTCGTTTGTAAGATAAAACACTTTCCAGAAAGTATACACAGTTTGGAAAGACTCTGAACTTCATGCATAATCCAGTTCGAAATACTGAATGCTACCTTAATTGGTTTACGTGAGCTATGCTCATTCATTATGTCAGTGACATTCTTACGTGGAGCTTACAACCTCCCTAAGCAATTGCATTTTTTTTTTTTTACCAAACCGTATTGATTTTGGAATAGGGAAGGTCCTCTAGCATGAGACTCTTTTGTGTAAATACAAGATCCAATGTTTGAAATGACAGCCAGTTGCTGTGTTTACGAAATAAATCAATTGGTTTGTTGTCTACTAAAAATGCAATTGTAATCTTTTATGAAAAAAAAAAGTCGACTTTGTCTGTAAGATCGAAATAAATACGAGTGTTTAATTTAACAAGATATTATTTAATAACTAACAAAGAAGTGAAACATGAAATTCATGAGGTATCCGTGATTTATGCAATTTGGCAATCTGGCAAAAACGTTTCAATTATTCACTCAAATGTGTTAAAAAATAAGGTTTTTTTGAAAGTATGCAATCGGAACTCAATTAGCTGTATGTAATTACGTCTTAAGTTAAGATGTTGAGCGTGTTAGTCTTTCCAGATGCAGTAATATGTCCATCAACGCCGCTGTTAGTTATATTGAATTTCATTATCAAGTATGTATACATATCCACAAGTTATTTTCGTATTGTAATCGGATAATAAAGGTCTTGATGTACAAAGAAGCTGTTGGGATAACAGTAACGTTCAACATTTTGGAAGCATCACTCTCATAACTTAAGAAATAAAATCTATCTTGCTTTTTTCGTGTAATATATATGCAGCGGCTTCATGGATTATTAAGTGGGAAAATTATCAAACAACGACCCCTTTAAGGGAATGAAATCTTATTTATCTGTATAATATAATCTGATTAGATTTGACTTATAGTACTGAATTCACTTTCAGCAACCATGTGAGGAAATGTTGGAACATTTATATCTTCGCTAAATACATACATGGAATTCTTGAAACGATTAATTTCTTAGAAAAATATTAATACTCGAGAAAGGAAAAAAAGAACATGTAATCAATATTTGTAACTTATAAGCTTGAGGGATTTTGAATTTCAAAAAGCCATTCATATATTTCTTAATTTTGATGGCACTTTCCAAGAAGTTTTTACTGAGAAAAGCAAGTTAAAAATGGATTGTCACAAAAAATGGGCAACTTTCTAGAAAATTCATTGTACTTAAATCATTATTTATACTAATGCATGCAATAAACAGAATAAATCCTGTATTTAACGAGGATTAATTGAAGCAATGCGGTATACGTGTTTCCTCCCAAACCATCGCTTATCATGCGCAGTAAATTTTATCACCTAATTAAGCCCCTAATAGAATGCGGTTAGTTTACTGCTACAAAAAGCCAATTAATGACCAGCAATAAATGCATGTTAATGAGAATGGGCATGCATAAAAACAACAGATAGTATTGTAACCCATGTCTAATTCATATTCAATACACTGTGTCCTAGAACAATGTACTTTTCGAAAATAAACGAAATTTGGCGGGTTTATTATGAAAAGCCTTTAGTATAATGCAAGATTGTGTTTTGAGTTTTAATGGAAGCCCAGCTGACAAAATAAAATTTTTCGTTCACCAGGTATAAAATTGCCATTAAACCTTGGCTGCTTCGGCAAGCCGGGTAATTACATCAATGTTTCTGCTCCACAACTTAACCTATGCTTTATTGGTAGACAGGGAAAAGGAGAGTAATAGCAGAAATCTCGCGATCAATTAAGCCGGCTGTTTCAAGTTTTAATGATGTTTTAATTGCCCAGCTGTGAAATATTTCCCTCCTGTGTCTTCAGAAATAATGAAAAATGCTCGCAGATACACGGGAATTGCTTCCACGAAGCACACATTCACCGTTTGTTTAATGTGCAGCAATACAATCATTATTCTTGCGGAGAAAACAAATTGTGAATTTGATGTCCAAAGCACACTAAAAGACATTTACAACTGCGAGCTCTGGTACTCTTTTCTATTGACAGCACTCACTCTAATAGAACAGATAAAATAAGCTCTGAACGAAAACGGTGACCTGCGAGGAATAAATAATAGCTTTTTTTCACCACAAAAGGGAAGCATTTCGGAAAAATATTTCTATAAATCAAAGGAAAAACTGCCAAATTAATTCCCCAAAAGAAAGTTTGGCAAAAACACGAAAGTATAATTCAGAAACAGAGCTGGAACAGATCGTGGAAACCAATTTGTTTGCATATATTTTATTCCAAAAAAAAAAAAAAAAAAACCCTCTAGCATTGTCCATCTATTTGAAATATATTTTAAAACGGATTGCGAAGAGGTACAAGTAAGATTTGCCGAGGCTTACATTCAAAATACAAATATGACAGTGATGCGTTTGTATAGCAGTTGCACACATTTATAGGTTTCATGTTCCGAAAGATCTGACCTCATTTCCAGGCATATTTTCCAATAACAAATTCAATAGTGAAAACTTATGGGATTTGTTTTACGATTGGATTTGGGTGTTGGAAAGATAAGAGTACACGGAGAACGTAAATGAATTTTGGGGAATCCACCTGCATACGAGCTTTTGGGGATACGATGAAATATCGGCTATTTTATATGGGCATGTATTTATCAGAGATAGAGAGCGAGATAAATTCAAAGACAAATTTGCAACTTGGAATTAAGTATTCAAGATTAGGTGAAGAGATTCAAAAAAGTTCAATTTTCGTGTTTGTAATAGATATAAGTAAATATTTCCACTAAATATACATGAAATTGGACTTTCAATTTAAAGGCATGTTTTTATTTACTAACATCATGGTACTATACAGTGATCAAATGTTCTCTAAAATCTCATGTTTAGGTCATTTGTTTGTGGGGATTTTCAGTTTTGCCTCTAGGAGTGTTTAGATATAGAAAATAATCCATTGCTAATAATTAACAACAGAAATTATTAATATTGAACAAATGACATGAAATTTCTTATTTTAGCACACCATGCATTTAAGATTGATTCGTAATTAATCACGAAATAAATATTAAAGCAATATTAACAAACCCTTTTAGGTATGTCATAACATTCACATATGTAACATGCAATGAATCTTCCTCAGGGTTAACCACTAATCGGATCATCTATTGAAATTGTCTAGAAATAGCAAATGACAAAGGAATGACAGTCCTGTAAAGAGAGACGAAATTATGTCAGTCATCATTATTTCAAAATGAATTTCAATAACCACTGATCGCAATTAGGGTAACAGCTGGACGATGGTCAACCCAAATACCACCAGACGACGATAGATGTCTAGATAATGCAAACCTTGTTGTGTTTCAAAATAATGAGTCATGTATACATCATAAAAGATTTATTGGATAAGTTTAAAATCTCGATAGACAGTATATGGTATTTCTTACCTCTATCACATTCAAGTAGGTATTTCGTGGTAACAACCGACATTTTCAGAGTTAAGCAAGAATTCCAGGATTACCAATAACTATAAAAAAAATACCAGTTTGCATTTGAATTATGCAGAAATTTGTGCATATGGTGCAATAAATATACCAGATTTAGCAATCGCCCAACACGATGAGACTCAAATGTCGAATGTCGCCCAAAAATGGAAGGTTTCGACAGTGATCCTAACTATACATCTTTCTTTGAATCCTTTTTTTTCTCAATTCTTAAAGGTTGTCTGCACCCAAATGCCACGTGGAAGCTAGGAGTAAATGGGGTGGTTTGAATTGTTGGTTCAAGCAAAGGATTTCTTTTTCGTGTTTTAAAACGAAGTTCCCGCAAGAGGGAATTTAATGGACGATATTAATTCGTCGTCTTTCTCATATCAGATGGTGATTAATGGCCAGCCTCAACAAAGCATGATTTATCGGGAATGTGATCATTCTTCTATCTCCAGCTCCCCGACTTTGGGAGCTGCATTGTTCCTCTTATATTTTGGCGAAGATGTATGGCTGCAATTTCTCGCTGAACGCATGCCTTGAGCTCAAGCCACACACAGATTGCAACTACTCATCGTGGCAGAAAATGCCAGGAACTATGTAAGGTTGCAAAAATTTGGGGATAACAAAAAAAGAGAAGAATGCCATTTGGAAATAGTTTGGCCATTTGCTTACTGAGGAAGGAAGCTGGAAATCTTTCTCCCTCTCAATGTAAAAGAGCTTCCATTTTTATCTTTTTATCTCCAATGAAGATGGCAATCTTTATAAGCAATCCAACCGTGTACCAAAATGGATGCATAATCGCCATTGCCAAAACAGGTATATCCATCCATTAACTCATCATAACATTAGATTTTATAATTTATCTCTAAATCTATTCCCTTGCTATGGCATATTGGCACAAAAAAAGTTATGTTAAAAGCACATTATCTATAAGACTTACAAAGGGAATTGAGGATATATGCGAAAAGCAAACAAATTCAATTATAAAACCTTAATGTGCCAAAATAAAAGGCAGTTTAATCACGTTTAACGATTGTTTTCTGGAAATTCACGAAGATTATGCTAATGCTAAAGACTTTCCAAAATCCAATTTCAAATGTAAAATGCTAATATTTCCCATGGATGATGAGTTTTATGAAACCCATAACATGATTCCGCATTTATTCAATCACTTCGAAGATCACAGGATGAAATAGCAGCAATCAGTGTAATGGCATCATCCAGAACAGAAAAAAAATAGAAAACGACTAAGCAGAACTTACTATAGAAGGATCCATCGTTTCTCATGTTATTAATAAAGCATCATTAATGAAACCACCTTAGTTTATTAATGAAATAATAATTGCTCAATTGGAAATTAAGCTTATTTCGTGCTGTTTAAAAATCCATGACAAATCAATCCTTAGGCAGAGATTCAAGAAATACTTGCAGCATGAATAATGCATCTAATTAATGAACAAAAAAACGCACTTTTTTTTCCTAAATTGTATTTCGTAAAAAATGTGTGAGCAATATGTCAAAGAGCTCTATTTCCATAATCAAATTAATAATTTATTATTTGCCAAAAATGTCAATGTTTGCTTTGTATAAGTATGCAATGGCAAATTGTGAGCATCTGAAAATGTAAGTACATTATAAAAGAATTCCTTCGCTTGCATCTATTTTTAATATGCCCAGGATTATAGGATATTGTGCGATTGCTCCATGCAATACATATGTTGAATCTGTTCTTTACAATTGCTTCCAAATTTCTGTACAAATTTAGATTTTCCTAAACAATTATCGTTTAAAACTTCAGTTTCTAATGTCCTACACTTTACATACTTTGCAAACCTTTCCTATGCTTTTCTTTTTACTAAATTTGCACAAAAAGCACAGTAAAGGTTTGCACACAAATTCTGCATAATTAAACATCCATACATGCACATTGTGTTTTCATGAATGGTAAAGAATTTATACTAACATCGAAACACATAAATGTAGCATTCCCTGGGGATAGCACAGACTTACAGTGCAGAACATGCAAATGTTAAATTAGCTAATGCAATAGAAAATAAACTCAAATTCCTAGAATCCCCGAACACTGATGCTGGATTTGCTAAGAGATTAGCAGTTTTTAATATTTCATTAATGTTTTTCTGCAATAAAGCATACTATTTATTGTATCATACGAAGGAAGGCAATTTTTTATATTCAAATAACTCTCCAATAAACTCGAAATAAAAGCTATGCCCACGCACTACATGTACACAAAATCTCTCTTATCCGAATAGGTTTGGGGAAAACCTTAGAAGAGAAAACCGATCAATAAAGTAGCATATATTAATAAAGTACACTTGGTAAAATTGTATATTTATTGTTAATATTATGTTGATTGGTAATTACAAACTTCACAAAAACTCTCCTTATTTTTAAAAAGAAATAATTTCTAAAAATTGTGTCCTATAAAGTCGCCTATTCTAAATTGTTTCTCAACGTACTACAGAAGTACATAATTTAGTTTGTGTCACTTCCGCAAAATGCCGGTTAATCCGGAAAGCTGGATAAGAGGGGTTTCTATTGCAATACCAATCTAGCTGTTGTATATAATAAATATAATAAAAAATACAAAAATAATATAAGATTTGTATTAATTAAGCAAAATGTGCATGTGATGAAACCCGTTTCTTTAAATTGTGTGACTAGCAGAAGATATAATTTTGACTATGGAATTTGGAAATCTTCCTATAAATGTTGCGGTTATAATTATTATTTAAAAGAAAGATATACTTTACAGAAACCTGAAATGCTTGATATTACTAGAATTTATATTAGCTTTCGCTGTTATCCCTGAGTCAATGAAAGAAATAAGCACAAATGAAATTCCTGCAATTGTATCGCTTTATAAAAAACTTCAAATGTAAACTATTGAAAGCATCTTATCATTTTCAAAACAAGTTATCATTAAGCATTTAGTGTTATCTTAATCGAGATTTGCTTGGCACTGTATAAAAGAATGTCAGTGTTTAGTACAAAGGCAGGCTTATGTAGAAATTGAACTTCAACCAAACTTGGTGAAAAACACTTTCTGTAGTATGAATGTTTTTCTACGTGAGGAAGTGCTCTGAAACTTGCTGTTCGATAAGTCAAAGTTCTCACTTTTGGTAATTGCTATGGCTGCAGGTATAACAGTCGCAAAAATAGATCCAAAACACGACTGCAAACTGTACATCTAGAACATAAAGAAGTAAATGCGAAACAAGCTAGATTGTTTCCCACAAAAAACAACTCCAGAAATGCCCGCTTAAGCAAAGAGAAGGAGAGCAGAGATTTCTTGCTTTGAGGGCAACACGTGACCTCAGGATGAGGTGAGAGAATAAGGCATCTAGGAAATGTGTAAAAAAAAGCATGTTCTTGCACAGAATCAGTCGACAGGTAACAAATTGAATAAAATCGAATAAAGGACTCAATCTGCGCTCGAGCACCCCGAAAGAGTCAACAAAAAAGTTTCGCACTTGCATTGTCTGCATCGTTTGGCTGCTGGTTTCTATATCGAGTTAGATATGCGTGTATGAACCTCTAGACACGTACAAATGCAGGATTTTCGAGTAGAAAGGGAAACAATACGTTCCCTGCAGTGTAGATGGAAAAATAAGGGCGCCACTCACGATGTATTTTTAGCTCAATTTCTCCGGCAAACACGTGACGCAACAAAGCGAACAAATCCACGGTTGGTCCTCCAACAAGCACGTCTTGCCGCAAAATTCATCGTGAGAGGTCGACCGAATGGTGTAAGGGCCATGGGGGAGATTTTGAAGAACAAGGGACTAATCGGGGAAAATATATATATGCCGGCGTTTACGAAAAACCGCCTGAAAACAAGATGAGCAAATTCAAAGAAATAAACAAAATCGCACTGTTGTAGGTGGTGGCGGTGATAGCACGCTAGGGTCCTAAGATTGAAATTGCCTGTGATTGCAATACAATAGGTTACTTCACAGGAGATGCTTTTTGGGGCCGTTCAAAAAAGAGTTTCTCCAAAATTCATTCAAAAATGTGCCAGCTTCGCTTTGTACCCCATGTTTATACGGTGTCCGTTCCAATCCTGAATGGAATGAACCATTTAATTTTTTTTTTTTTTTTTTTTTTTTTTTTTTTTGGAAAATGAACTATTTTTGAAGCCACGATAATGCAAGATTGCATGTCACAATGGATTAGATGCTTATTTGAAAGATTTTTAGGCGTGAAACATAATTAGGTATAATTAAAAAAATTTAAACGGTGTGGACTGGCAATAGGCATTAGTGTCAATAATACTGTCTTCCTTTACGCCAGAGGCTATAGTATCTCCAACCGGAAATGTTGATTTTAGCTGTTGCATGTGCAGAATTACATCCGCCAAAATCAGCGTTTCCGGTTTGAGCTAATCTTAACATTATAAATCGTAGTATATATACGTGAGCAGTTTATAATATGGGAACCAATTAGAATAAAAATCAAAAATGGTTGTTAGAGAAAATTTGTTTTTTTTAATAATAGAAGTAAAGAAAATGTATTAAATGGAAAAAAAATAGGAATACATGATAATTAATACACTGGGATTCGGGTGTTTGAAAATTTGTAAAAAAAAATGAATTTAGCAGTGTTGCCTTAAGTTAAGCCAATACATTGATTGGCCAAATTGTATTTTGCGTATGTTGATAAAACTTAATGTAATATAAATAGCTGAACGACACGGTAGCTGAAAACAATGTAGAACTCTAAAAATCTTCATTATCCTGATTAACTAAGTACCCTACTTAGTTCACCACCATAAACATAATGCATGCCAGGCATGTTGCAGCGAAAGGGGTTTTCAAAGTTTCACTCCTGCAAAATCATAATAAATCGTGCATTGAATGGTCCATTTGCCCTTATCTGCAGTTTTACCCTAAAAGTTGCATTAGGAAAGCTAAAAATAACGACCAGTTTATTCGTGTGCTAATGAGTCTAATAAATAGTTCATTAAAATGTGAGAGTTTGCTCCACCAGACTCAAGACGCGCATATTGCATGCATCAACTTAGTTCAAAGAATGCCCTTTTTTATTCCATGGTTGTAGTCTTTGTAGTTATAGCACTTAACGAATGAAGCTATATATATGGCCAACTGCAGGAAAATGTAATTATAACGTGCGTGCGAGTGAATTAAAGAAAGTTTGTCTCGCAGTTCGCCATAATAGCACAACCAAATTAAACAGTACAATAAAAACTCCGTAATTTGGTTTAGGAAAGAAATCAGCTTTAACCCCATTTACGGTAAAATGAATGCCTCGATGGTAAGTAAATGCACGCTCGTTTTTCTTCTGTAAATGACTATTAATTCAAAGCAGCCTGACTAAAAACATGTACAGAGATGCAATAAAGAGAAATCTTTAGAAAAACAACCAACTTTTTGTACAAGTAATACTGTATCAAAGAACTAATTTCACGAGATTTCATGAAAATCTTCATAGTCCAAAAATGCAAAATAGGTGAAACTATGACCAGTTTTGGTTTTATACAACTGTACTGCAATATTGCTACCATTTGACAAAATGTAGCATTTCATTTGTGTCTCTGGGAATTTTAAAAACACCCCACATCGAAAAGAAATGCATTTAAAAAATGCATATAGATTAAGACACTGAAATGCATTTAAAAAATGCATATAGATTAAGACACTGAAATGCATTTAAAAAATGCATATAGATTGACACTGAAATGCATTTCAAAAATGCATATAGATTAAGACACTGAAATGCATTTCAAAAATGCATATAGATTGAGACACTGAAATGCATTTCAAAAATGCATATAGATTGAGACACTGAAATGCATTTCAAAACTGCATATAGATTGAGACACTGAAATGAATTTCAAAATGTATTTTGAATGTATTTTGAAATACATTTTTAAATACATTTTCAGAAATGCATTTTCGTTCCATGTGGGACGTGTTCGATATTCACGTTTGGTAGAAAAATGAAGTTGGACATGAAAAATCAATATGAATACAATTACTTAAGAATAATTCATAGAATAGAAAAGAGTAAATATAAAATAAGGAGTAATTGTTTGAAGACACGAGTAGATATTATCCTTCCTTGTAGTAAATTTCCTAAAAGGACAAGAAGACGAAAAGGGGCATTTATTATTAATTGCACAAGTGGCCGTGCAATATTAGAGCCGCCATCTTTCTTCATTTTCTTCAAATTTATGACTTTTGTAAACTCCAAGTGAAACAGTGAGTTCCGAGACGAGCAAAACAATGAATTAATGCAATTTTTTATGAGCCACTGTAGCATTATTGTTGGCTAAGCTAGCATAAAAAAGCAATTTTAGTTTCCCCTTCTTCTATCTACGACATTTCACTGAATTGAAAATCTGTTTGCATAAGGACAATTCGTCAACGTCAAAACCGCACCATTTGCATATGGATGTTTTAACTTCAAATTTCGGTCGACGATAACAAACTCGAATTTAATGCATATTAAAATTGGATAAAATTAGAATATGTAGATTGAAATGTCAGGGTTCGTAATTTAAGTTATTCGTCTTGGGCACAACCTTTGCATAAGGCGCGTGCTTCAAAGCGTGCAACGTCCAAAAAAAAGAAGCTGTTTTCCGTTACAAATAATACCTTCTTTGCGTTTGACGTAATGTCAAATGTTAGTTTACATTTATTCGAGAGCAAATATATCATCGTATAACCTACAGCAAACATGCAGGAAGAGAGGCATTTTTCTACATTTTTAACCAAAGTTCTAACGTATGAATTTATAAGCTTGTTAAACAACTTTACTACAATTTTTTGAAAACTAAGAAACTCATAAAGATTTGTCCACCGCAGTATTTGAACTATAAATCAAGGAATAAATTATTCCGCAACAAAGTTATGCGAAACATAAATTTTTGACAAAAATGTGTCGTACGTCATTGCTTGGGGAGATTTTGTGAACTATTCCTTGCACTCCATTCATCATAAAATAGCCTCGCTTATTCTATGTAGAACTCGAATAGTTTCTAGTTCAATGATTTTGTGCCATTCAGACCATTTTCTTTGAAAAGTGACAACTTGAAGCATTTAAGTTGAATTACCACTTCGTGAGATATTGTCATTAAGTAATTGACATTTATGGTTCTTTTGCATTTCAAATGTGTTTTTAAAATTGGGGGTGGTCCTACTTTTAAAAGAAGACATCAATGACTAATGTTTATGCATGACGTTATCATAGTTGTTAGCTATCGATTGGATACATTCTTCTTGGAGAAGCTATTTTTGTTGCAATAACGATCATATGAGTGTTTCCACACAATCACCAACCTGTTCGTTGTTTTTGCACACCACCATTATAAATGAACTCGTGGGGTATTAAGTAAGAGTAGCAACTTTTTATATACATCATGCCTATCATTTCACAGGCTATTACTGTAAAGTTAAAGAGCTTCAGTCCCACCACGCCAAATCGAATACGTTTTTGTATACCCACAGCATTAAAGGTATCTAAAAAACGTTATATGGAGGGGAAGAAAAAAAGCGTAAAACTTTCATTTAAAAACAACGTTTGGATTTTTAGCGCGTATAGAGCGATTTCCATTATTTTCCCATCTTCAGAGGTGCTCCAGCTCCTCGGCATTACAGTAATCCACACGTTGACGGCTTATAAAGCATGCATGGTCTGTATCTGAATCTGATTATTATGTTAACAAATACCCAGTTGGTTTGTGCCAGTGATAATGTAATAGGGCTGAGCTTAAGAGTCCTGAAAACAGTTTCTTTGGTCTCTTGACGACGGAAGAAGGCGACTTCAAAGGTTTTGCAGAAGTATGCGAAGGCAGGCATGCAGTCCAGAAAAATATAATTATACATACTGTAGACAATGTAGAGGAATAATAATTGCACGTCTATCGAGAAGCAATCATAGAAGCGCCAGCGTGTAATTAATCATGAGAGGTGACGTTTCCCAGAAGTTGAACTTGACGGCTGACTGGTTGCCTGAGCAAGCAGTCATGCATACATGCATGGGCACACGACATCACCACGAGGGTCTTTTGAAAAGATAACTAATTAGTTTACCTATACACGTTTCATGCACTTCGTGTCGCTCTTATTTCGAGTTGCACAAATACAGGCTGCTAAATACACTTAAGTGCAAAAAAAATCGACTCACCTGCATGAATCAAGTAAAAATGTGTTTTTTCTCAGCAACCAAATGTCCGATTTAAAATCGGAAAAATGCGTTTTGCTGACAATTTATTCCTCTTTATAATTTGCCTAATTTGCATAAAATTTCTGATGCATCTTTGAGGCGAAAAATGTTGAACTTAAAGCAACCCAAGTTTTCATTATTTATGCCATATGCATCGTTGTACCCCTGTGGCTGTATGTGTTTCTGAATGCCATCTAATTATCAGAACTTAATGAACACATATATTAATGGTTTATCGTTAAAATGACCACTACACCAAAAGTAGCCGCACGAGTTGCAGGCTGTTCTTCAGAGCAATAAATTCAGCAGAAATATTTTTCACACTAAATGAATTATAAACAAGAATAAATTGTCTACAAAACACATTTTTCCGATTTTAAATCTGACATTTGGTTGTTGAGAAAACACATTTTTACTTGATTCATGCAGGTGAGGCGTACTTGTGAGCATAGATTTTTAAAAAATGTTAGACTGCCAGGAGTTTAAACAATGAGGAGGATGCTACAGTAGTGGAAATTGGAATTTTCTAAGTGATAGTTTACCAAAAACTGCCCAAAGTCATATACATGACATGATCTTCATAATATGAAATTATGAACAGCATTTATTGATTGAGCTTACCATGTACGATACCTTACAAGTTCTGCATGTGCCTTAGTGCATTATCAGTTAAAATTTGTTAATTTTACAGTTGATGAAAAGTATGATTGCTTTCTGTATTATGAAACTGTAGTCTCTTTAGTGAGCTATGGGATTCTAGAATGATTACATGATTTCAGAAATAGAAGTTTTAATTTGTAAAAATGTAGATTTTGTCTGAAATCTATACGATCAATCAGATAAGACTTGTGTAACATTTCATTGCCCAAGTTTGAATTAATATTTCCCTCTGATCTTAGATACTGTATGTTATACTGAGCAAATCAGATATTTAGTATGTATCAAATATTTCTCAATGACAGTGAATTATTTGTATTGCTAGAAAGTTTACTTAGAAATCCATGTTTTACTCATTTTGTATAACGATGCAAAATTTATGAAGAATGCATACATTATACATACAATAGTTAATGTCATTGTCATATTCAGCTGTGATTTAATCACTGATGACAAGAAATCTTGAATTTCAAAACGCCACTTATATCATGTGCATAGTATTTTTATTTTTAAGAAACGCTAAATCGTTAACTAAGCTGCCTCTTAAATCTGACAGACATCTGACAAAAATGTTCCTTTTTTCAGCGCATGCTCGTGCAGAATTATAATCTTAACAAGGTTTCAAATTTTCCCCCAATCTCCATATTGCTTATTTCTGTAGTTTTTCTTTCCGCGGGAAACATATTACACCCATCATAAGGTTGCCAGTGATTCGCAATCAGTCACTGTCAAGTAGCATAGCTGGGGGATCTTAATCGCACGACGTTGTTTAGCTTTGGTAATTTGTCAGCCAGTTGTTGTTGTCAATGAAAGGTGACGGCTGGCTATTTCATTAAAGTGACAATAACGAAATGAAATGATGACAATAATTATTACTAGCAAATAGCGGTTTGTTGATCAACAAGCATTTGAAGCCCTATTGCTTAATTTGCATGTAGTCAATCTGAACACGAAACAGAAATAGAAAAATCAATAACATGGCAACTCGGTCTATTTTCTGTGAAATTGGCGAATGCATACAGTACTCGTCGAAAGAAATAAAAGTTACGAATTTTAAATGCGCTATGAAAGGATGTACAGGATTGCCAGAAAATTCCAATGGGGTAACGACAGTAAAAATAAATTTAAAAGCCCATAAAACATTTTCTAAGATGACATGTGCATTAATTATTCAGGTATGCGTAACATTTCTGTGCTGAAAATTAAATTAATTCTGAATAATTCATTAAAGATGCTTGTTCAGCAACGGATCAGAGATCAGCTCCATAATTGATAGAAGTTCAGGAATTTGATGGCTTCTTTCAGTGATTATTACTTTTATACGTATGGAACAAAGATATTCATACATAATATAATATAGTGGCCTATAAAGTAAACTCACAGAAAATTTTCCTTTCATGTGCATTGCAATATATGAAATATTTGCAGTTGCATTGAAATATGCTCCAATTTAAGTTAATAAAATATTAAACAGTGCAACAGAGAAATATGATAGTCCTAAAAAATGATTGGAATTTTTGTTTATGTATGTTATATTATCTTGCGTTCAAACGGTAATTTCCATCAAAATGGCATTGCATTTAAGAGCATCAAGAATCTGCAAGAATTGCAAAGATTGCAAGAATTGGGTATTATACATACAGTATAGTATATAAAATAATTCTAAGTACAGAGATTTTTAAGAAAGCCTTAAAACACATATAATGTTTTAGAATTTGATACAGAGCAAAACGTAATCAGCTTATATATTTCGTAATGTTTGCAAGTTTTATGTAGTTTAAAGTTGAGTTCCAATCGACTCTTACAAGCTTCATTATACCCATAATACGGCTCCTCATTAATGTGCAATTTTGGAAAAGGAAATTTAGATAAAATATTGGTTTAAGAAATATGAGCAAAAATATTGTCGATGTTTGCAATTAAAGAAGCTAATGGAAGTCTAAATAGCAAAAGCCTTGATATTAAGTCTGCTGATTTGTTCTTTAAATTCACAGCGAAGTACGAATATTTTATATTTCTCCGTGACCATGAAAGCAACTGTTTGCATTTTTTTACCTTTAGAATTCAACAAAAGCGAAGCCAGCACAATTTGATCACTCAATATCCTTTGAAGCGAAAGTTACATTTCATTCGTTTTATTTGCGTATACAACTCAGCCTTTAGAAATTCAATTCGCATAGCAAGTAGTTTACTAAGTAAAAGTAAACAAGGAACTAAGCACTGCAACAAAACACTCAAAAAGCCATTCAATATGTTAAATTACTATCGATTTTTAAATGATATCTAATTGCGTGTTAGTTTTGGCCGTTTCATTCGCGAACTACGTATATAGAGAGAGAAAAAATCAATATTAAACCTAAAAGAGAAAAATTCACAAATAATTTGAGGAGTATGCTTAAGATATTTTAGTTCCATTTATAGGTCATTAAGTAATGTTTACGTATTCGATACTGAACAAAATATAGGTACGAAAATCTAAGAACATCAAATTAATTCTAAAGGTTATTAGGGATTTATTTGTAGTAAGTAATATTTTTCAAAGAAACATGTTGAACTGAGCATTCCTAAAATTTGCTTTTGAATTACCCCCAATTTATTTTTGTAAGAGATCAGTAGAGATAGCAGAGAAATCATAAGGAAAGAATGATATATTGTAAATACGAGGGGCGGTCAAAAAGTCTTGCATATTCGTTTATTATTCGAAAACCAGATGTACAAAAAAACTGAATTAGCCATTTTAAAGAGCAGGAAATTTTGGTTTTAAGTCCCTACATGGCGCCACAATTCATACAGAATTTCGAAAAAAAACTATCAAAAACAAAATGGCGCCTCACTTGAAAGCGTTCACGCGTTAGGAACAACGAAGTGTTATTCGTTTATCAGTGTTTAAAGGCATGAAACCGAGTGAAATTTATAGTGAAATGTTAGGAGTTTGTGGTGACAAATGTTTCACAAAGTACGGTACAGAGATGGTGTTTAAATTTTAAGAAAGTACACGAAACTGTAACTGACAAAAATGAAGTGGTCGTCCGAAAACTTCGATTTGTGGCAATATCTGCACAGCGAAAATAACTCATTGGGAAAAATTCAACAAACTCGGGTCCTGCATTGAAAAATAGCAAATTTCCTGCTCTTTATAATTTCTCTTTCCGATTTTGTGTACGACATCTGGTTTTCGAATAACAAACAAATATGCAACACATTTTGACCGACCATCGTATTTTAAAAAAGAAACGCATACTGCAACATATGTATATGTGCACCTACTTCATGTCAAATGATGGTATGGAGTCTAAAACAAGAAAACCTATAAATTATCCAAATTTGAAATTATGTTAATGCATGAAAACCAAGATCATCCCTTATTTCTTATTTATTATTCATAAATTTATAGACTTTATTATACTTATTCATAAGTGTAGTCTGTGTTTGTTTAAATACATGTTATTGGAAATCCGTTTAAATAAATATGGTAGATTGCAAAGATAGAGATTATAAACTTAATAAAGATTTCAACTTGTTCATGTATATAGCTATGCAATTTTTTGTTCGTTATTATTTTTTATACGTTGTTTTATTTTTTTACTTGGCTGTAGAAGCAAATTCAAATTCGACAATGTATGGTTTCGTTTTCCCTGCAGTATTATTATATAAGAGATTAAGCATTAGATTTTTTGCAGACAGTCTTTAGCAAAGAGTAATATTTTGCTTTTAGATTTCAGATGTTCTTAAAGATAAATATATATATGCACTTAAAATTATTCGTCTATGACTTCAGTTTACACTGTGTCCATAGATAATGTAAAGGGCATAGTACATGTTTGTTAAGTCCATAAGAAATTTGAGATCATGTTTTATGTATATCTACTTGCCTACAACGTCGAGTAACCAGAAATACGGAACGCATCAGTTTTTTTGAGTCTTTAAAAAAAATTGAATCAACGCTACATGCTTTGTGTATAACAAATATATACATAGAATTTTTTCAGAACATTAGAAATGTTTGTCGTTTTAACTTCAGCCTGGAAGCTCCCAACTTTTTTGGTGAAAGTCAAATGCTACAGACATATGAGATTTTTATCAAATACCGTTGGCATCCAATTTCCTGCAAGACTGAATTTTGGGTTCAGAAAACGAGGCGATTTTCATCTATAAGTTGGTGGAAACGCAATACGTTATGGCAAAGAGAGAAAAAAAAATCACCATACCGGCTGTCACCCACCTCATACCTTAATTACACTATGCAGCGCGTGTGACAAAAGTGGGGAAAGTCAAGGGAAAAAAACCATTACGCAGCATATCTTGCTTCGCTTCACATTTAAAACTCTAGTATAAATACGTGTTCATGTTGCTTTGAACACCTTACAGGCTCATGTTAAGATGTCAGGTGAAATGCTGTGTTATTATATTTGTTTAAACGAAATATTTCATGAAATAAATGTAGTTTGTAGCTCAAAAACCAAATTGGTAAAACTGGAAACTAAAACAAATGAGAAGAATAGGAATCTACAAAATATCTAATGAACACGAGCTTGAGTATAGCTTGAACTAGCTCCTGAGATAAATCAAATAGGAGTATGAGGTACCGGGTATTTATTCACGAACAACATAAATTGCAATAATAATAATAATAATAATAATAATAATTCCGAAATGTTATTTTAAACTCATTGCTGCTTCTGTTGCAGGATTGAAAAATAAATAGAAATGAATCTTGCTATTCCATTATTATTCTGTTCTTTTTAATCTCAATGCCTTGATTATGAATCGATTTTTAGAAGTATAAAGATGAAGTTCATAAAAGAGTCATTATCTTAGATGTATAGCTTTTTACCTTACATAAATATAGACAAATTGTATAGTTGAAACTTGATCCGTAAAATGTTTTTGCTAAAAATATACTTTAACAAACAAACAACATGTATGCTTTTTAGACAATATGAGGACATTGCATCCTGTATTCAACTAGTTTCTTAGCAACAAGGTGTGTGGGGATTTACATGCAGAAATTATAGATCATACTATATCTATACATCGTTTTCGCATTTTAGAATATACTCATACCCTCACTAATCTACAAACTGGTATATCATGTAACCATTTTCACTGAAGAAAATGTCTTTTAGAACAAAAGTATCAGTGGCGAATGTAGTATGCAGAATCAAATGCATAACCGTAGTTATTCTTCTAAAAGTTTAATACAGAATGTAAATGACAGGTTAGGAAGTTTTGAAGACCACTGATCTATAGTTTTCAAAGATCTAATTCATTAAGCATAATGATATAATTCGAAAATGATGTTATCTTGAGAATTTTCAAAATGACAACCACATGCTGTTGTTAATGCACCACAATCTTATTAAGAGAGATGTTTGCATTGTTTTTGCAATTTTCTGTTGCTCTTGTTCGGGTAAAACAGATGGCTATGTGTGCATAGTAAAGCATATATATGGTAGACCTATACATGTATACACGGATAAAAAAAAAAAAAAAAAAAAAACTCGAAATGAAATGCTCTCCAGTAATGTCAGAGCAGCCCTAAACATTTAATGTCGGTGGCATTTATAACTCAAATAATAGTAACATGTCGACGAAAATGCCTGCAATTTCCAATAAACTTAAAAAATTGCCTTTCTTCGGTTTAATAATGAAACGATGCCGAGAATAAAACAAAGAACGTGCCCTCTGAGTTTTCTAATAAGAAAAGAAATTATCCAATATTAGTGCCATAACTTATATTAATTACCGATTAAATTGTAGACGTCAGGAGACTGCGCTCCACAAAAGGCTTTTCTAACCTCGTCAGAATGTCGTGTGTGTGTGGGGTTGACATATATGAGGTGCTGCCATGCCATTAGATTATGACAGCCTTAATTAGTTGGTAATTTGTCATAAATGATCATACTTTTCCATATGGCAGCCCGGGTTTGTAATCTTGGGCGACCATAAAACACAGCCGGGAGTCACATGTTTATGTTCTTATATATAAAGAGCACTTCTCTATCTCACCGAGACATCCATTTGCAGCCTCCCTCGCTCTGATTGGCTCTCCTGCAAGGGCCCCTGCTCTCTGCTCTGGCATTAAAGGAGCGCCACAGTTAACGTACATTTGATGACCCACTGACTTGTCATACCGCAAGAATGCAATTCATTTCGCTGAATAGGTTTTTGATCACCACATGCATCCATGCTCGTGCTTCTATAAATATTTCTCGAAAAAACGAGGCAAGCAGTTATGGTGCTTCTTTCCTCCCTGTCATGTAAATTGATAAATAACGAAAAGAAAAGTTGATGACACGTCTCCACATTTATCTACGATTAATTGGAAACATCGAGGGACCCATTGATTGAGAACAAGCGCAACATCACATGTACTTGGAAATTTGTAACGGTTGGGCCCTTTAGCCAAGCTTTTTACTTTCATGTTTTGTCAAGTTTTATTTCAATATCACGCCAATTCAACTAAATACTGTAAAGTAATGCTTAATTTCGAGCCTTTTAATCAAATATCGTGACATTATAAAAAAAAAGATACTGAAGTGGAAAAAAGTTGACGTCACTATAAAGTTGGTATACATGTAATTGTGACTTAATTATATATGTTAAAATGATTTATAATGGGAAAGGGCATAAATAAGTCGTTATGCGTGATATTTAAAAGTTAAACAGCTCTTGGATAATCACCATTTCGAGTTCCCAAAGCTTGCATGGCATATCAACATCAGTATGGCTTAATAGTCAAGGTTTGATAATATGATAACTAAATACATTATTTGATTAAACTTTCCAACCAACAACATGTTAAATATGTGTTTATTAAATCTACTACGGGTTATTCGAATTAAGAAAACAGCGTTGAGTGCATGTATTGGATGCTTTAGCAAGCAATGGTCTATGTGAATATATATACATGTACTATTATAGAATAAATCCAATGATTTAAGACTAAATGGGTTTTAGGACTGCTTTGGTAGTTGTATTGAGACAACCAATTAATTTGATGAAATCGATGGCAAGCAATACACATTGGTCCTTCGATTTAATTTACTGAGCCACTATAATTATTAATCAAACAAAAGCGATTGCAAATAAAATACATGATAATGGTTCTGCCCCTAATTTTGGCAATCACTGCAAACTCATGTGTACGTACCTTTGACCCCTTTCAGGGATTAATTGACCAGTTGGGCCGAGTCCCATAGTGCTAAAACTCTTGTCTTCTCACCTGACGTGACCAGAAGACATATTGTGTGGGGAAGCACTTTACTTTTACACCTACAATTTTTTAAATTGCTAAAATAAAAGTTTAGAATAGTATTTAGCGGTCATTACCAAGATCCTAAAAATTCGCAATATATATGATGTAATGCTAAACAACAGTTAATCTCGTTAAGCATATTTCTCCCCCTCCCCATTCCATCCCCCTAAATATAACGACCACCTTACTGTTCATACATAGCTGTCTTCATCAGTCTCCAAAATATGGGCAAAATTTGTAAATGCTCCCATCTCAATGTGTGATAATAGGCCATATACAGTACCAATAAGACCATAAAATGCATGAGCATCAATGTCGAAAAATAATGAATTAATCGATAAGGCACATTAATCCTTATGTACACACATCCGTAGGAGAATAACCGGGCTTATTCATACTGAACTGTAGGTCACGACGAAGTTGCATAAAGCATAATGGTTTTCTACATGAACGATTTTACAGGCATATAAATGTAATTTCAAAGAGGATAAACACTTATGTCGTCCTTTGCATATAAATTAAACTGTTAACAAAATGCGCTTCGTCTCCAATTCCCCCTTCCCTCCCAAACCTCTTTCCTTTTTTTTGCGCAATATTTCTCCAAGGGCAAAATTAAAAAGATAGAAACGATCTTCGAACGACAAACTCCATTAATCTGAATTCAGCAAACGTTTTAAGACGATGATTGAAAACTCAAAATCGATTCTCCAAATTGCCGCCTCCATAAACGACAGGCAAAAAAAATGAAAAGAGTAATTAAAAGAGGCGCGCTGTCGCCACTATACACATATTACAATATCATATTTTCAAGCGAATAAATGAACGGAAAAATTTCCAATTGTTATAAATACATTGTACCACAAAATTATTTTTTCCCAACTTTTACTTGATCATTTCCTTTTTCACCCTATAATAATCACAAAATGCATATGTTATTTATCGATTTATAATTAATAAAGCATCAACGATACTGTACATCGAACTAAGCAATTTTCAAGTATATTTATATATTGCTATTTTAATGTCAACAAATTTTAAAATCTGTCTAAACGTGTACAATTTATCCTTTTCGGAATTCATTTCAAATATTTTTAATAAATATTTGAGACACATTGTAAAGTTATACGTAGTATATGAATCTCAATGTTTCAATAAACTTTTGCATGTACATGTATACATGTACATTCTGAAACGCATTATTGTTTTATGTGGTTTACTCTGTAGATCTACCTCTATATGTTCGTCTGCACATCCAATGCTTTGGAATGCGATATTTGGTCAGTAAATCCAAAACTGCCCACCATTGGTCTTCGTAACGATCCAACTACATTTCTCGTCGCTAATATGTTTCGCTTCGATCGTATAATAATGTGATAGTCGATGTGCCATGATGCAATCGCCATATACATTGTAGTACTGTATAGTACTCCCATCGTGAAATGATAAGCAGTTTTAGTTTGGGAATCAGACTAGTCATGCATTGAAGCGATACAATTGCTAGCAAAGGCCTATTCATTAACCTATCATTTGATAAATAAAAATGATGGGTATATATGCGCGCGTTTAGCTTCTTTGTGACATTTAATTATGACTGATGTGATAAGTTAAACAAATGCGTTCGTGTTTATGCGGATTTGATTAATGAAGGTCCGCCTCTGTTTGGTATCACAGAAGGTGACAATGATAGCATCGCCATTGGACGCTGCAGAAACATTTTCATATACTCTGGTGGACATTCATAAGCCGACAGATAAGTCCTAGTAGTAGCCAGGACGTTAACTTATTATCTCATTGGCCTATATTTTAAGAGAATTAAGTAATAACATCGTTGAAATGCTCCCCTGGCGTTTTGGCGATATTAAAACTTGTTTCGGGTTTTGCGGACGTGGATTTATTGCACGTTTAATGAGCGGTTATGCTTTGGGTTTATATCCCAATTAAGGAAGATAAGGTATTTCAACACTTTCGCACATAATTTAGCGCTAATTTCCCTTAAAAGTTTGTTGTGAACGCTCCCATTTTATTTATAATTCACACCTATGTCATAGGGTTGCAATTTACGATGGTCGGAGCTCTCAATTAAGTTGAGTAGGTCCGAGGGAATCCCCGAATGCATTTATTTTTGTACTTTATTCATTGGAGATAGATAAACTATAAGTTACAGCATAAATCATTAGGGGAGAAATAAATTTTCCACGGTCTCTGAATGTTTCCTGGATGGATTATATACGAATATGTGCCCTTGATATACTATTTTTGCATTATCATGATATTTAGTATTACAAATAAAGCATTTTTAATGCTCTTTAGAAGTTTTTGGATATAACTTAAATACGCTAATGTACACAATTCAAACCTTAATTGGATTTTAATTGCTTTCGTCCAAGGTCCCAACTTATTCTCAATTGAATCTTATAGAACAGTTATCGTTTTTAATAATGTTTTTATTTCAAAGATTATCTTTGAAATTCTCTTTATGGAAATGGCACATTGTAGTTTAAATGAAACTGATGTTCGAATGCTAGTAGAAAATGATGTATAAAAAAATCAATATTCTAACGAGTAAAATGTTTTTTTTATCGAATGCTAAACTAGAACATCAATTATAATGGAACGGTTTGGAATCCCAATGAATTTTCTGTGGCAGAAAGTAATTACGCCTTTTTCCTATGATAATGTTAATGGTCCATTAATTTTCAAGTCACGTTTCGTCGCATTTTTTTTTTACAAAAGCCTCTCACAAATGAGGGTATGCTTCTTTTAATCATTTATTCTGCATATAAAATACAACAAAGTGTGTAATGTAGACGTGCATACTTCTTCCGCAGGTTTCATATAATCCATAACTTACAAAAATAGTATGGCATATATCTATATTAATAATAAAAAAATACACCGACACGGAAATTTAAGGATGTCACACATCTAAATTCAAGAATGTGTATTTGCGAGGGCATTGTACGAATTCTTTATTTAGTAACCTAATTTACTAGTAGCACAATATAGCAGTCAGAAACGATATAGAATTAACGACCTCGTCTTTCATGTTTATGTTAATACATGATACTCTCTTCACATCTGCGTCCCCTTATTATGCGATACAAAATGTCATTTAGATAAAAAGCGTTATTATAGATTGTATACCAAGAATAATAATAAAGGTGTATGTGCATCTTTATCTTTTTTATCACTCAATTCCGAGATTTTGGTGCTGCAAGCCGATTTTAAAGATTATACAGGGTGAACCGAAAATTGTAACAATTTGCTATTCTAATAACCATAGGAACAACGAATTGTTTTAACTTATTTCAATTTTTTTTCGTTATTTAACATATTTTTGACTTCATTTAATTAAAAAACAGTCGGTTTTATATTGCAAAGAAAAGTACGCCATTTAACTAGCAAATGGAGAATAGAATTCACAGAATGGCATAGATGGATTGAAACTTGTACGGTCAAGAACTTTAATTAACTGTTAAATTTTTTTATCCATATATAAGACTCAGAAGAGCTTTAAAACAACACGAAGATTTAGCTAATATCCTTTGATCCTCTCGTTTAAACCCTTCTTAAATTGTTATAGTTTTTGTGGTAGAAACTATGGTTAAGGCATTATTCTTTAAATGGACGATATATACTTACTTAAAAAAACGTTTCAATACGTATTGTTAAGTATAACAATTACAGAGAATTCTAAAGTCTAACGTAAGGTTTTTTTTAACTAACCATTCTTCATCAGACATGGTGCGATACATTTAGAATGAGAAAGGAATAACAGGCGTTTCTTCCAATTAACTGAGGTTCCTTAAACTGTGGGACGTTTGTAAGTCTGTCGTAATTAGCTACTTAACTGTACGCGGTAATTAAATAAGACTAATACCCAATTAGTACAAGTGCTCTTCAGTGTACTGCATTGATTGAAGTTGCGGGCATTTTTCTATTGCATGATTGCTAAGAAAACCTGCGCCATGTACCTGGAAAGTACTGTTTTATTTGCACTTCCTTCACACTTTCAATTATTTATGTCTGGTTCATTTCACTCAATGTATGCTTAGTTTTACCGAATTTTATAATGTACAGAATAAGTTATGTTTTTGCCATTAACACATCATTCTTTTGGGAGGAGGACTTTTAATTTTAAAAATTTAAGAAAAGTGATCTAGCTGTTCTAGTTGAGATGAATAATGCATTTTGCACACGATGCATAGCTAATACAACTTTCTTTTTATATTGCATCATATTCTATTAAATAATTTAACTTATCATATTTCCATATTTAATATTATAAAATTTCAAAATCCTATTTTCTCAAATCAAATATCTTTCAATAAAATACTATTATAAATTATTTATACCGTTACTATAAATCTCGAAAAAGAATAATGAAAAATTGAAATCTGAAAAATATCAATGCATGCATAATGAATGAAAATTATAGATATGCATCTTATCAAAAATGCCTAGGTATAGTTCACATGGATTAACATTGACAAGTTTACACTGATTTTCTGAGTGTTTCCTGAGCATTACCTCCAATTTTATAAGTGCACATCAAAAGAAAATGCTTCATGTATGGAACTAAAAACCGCGTTTCATCTTTGGCTTAAATTCTATAAACTGGTTTTGTTCAATTTAGTCAAGTTAAGATTTATGCTCAGTTTTATTCATACAAAGTCCAGAGTCCTGAGAGGGTTTTATATTCTTGGTGGATTTCTCTGTTAAGTGCGTTGGCTTAAGATTGAATGGGTTGGAAATGAATCGATCTCATAGGCTTTTTGTACTCAGCACAGAGTTCAACAGATTAGAAGAGCATTACTTGAGGAGAACAATAGCCGTGCGCGAATGTATTAAATTCTTTGTTTCCTATAAGGCGCTGAGGAAGCCAAGTCATAATAACCTTGTATATAAATTATTATGTTCCTATATCCAACCTATTCAGAATGTGCTTTCCGAATGGTTCATTGTAGGCTTGTTGGGGTGTGCAAATCCCTTTATCAACAACACAAAGGCAACAATGGCATTATTTGTGAAGCAAGAGTGTTAACAGATTTGTTTGAGAAAGCTGGGTTGTCATCCATAGAGATGATCCGTTTGCGGCCACATACCATCGCTGGTTTGGACTAATTGCTAAAGTATTACAAGCGTTAATTACTATATGATATTAATTTCACCATAACCTTATTGTCAAAACAATTAATAGCTTTTAATCTGAGTCGAATTGGGTGAAAGAATTAGATGTTTCATCAATGTGTTTGTTCTGCAAACATAATAATGGATTAACATAATGTGATGTTAAATGCAAAAAAAAAAAAAAAAAAAAATAATAAAAAAATGTGGAAGGCCTTTGTAAGAGATCTTGAAATCCTTCAATTTGTTGCAAAAGTTTGATGCAGAGATTGTGAATATTTTGCGAATACTCGAATGACTACTACAGATATTCATTGAGTCCAACAATGTTTCTACAACTTCATTAAAATTAAATTCGGTATTGCAACTTTGCCAATATTCATGCCAGATGCAAATATACAAATGAATGAAAATTTTCTTCCAATCTAGTTTTTTTTCTTGAACGCTAAAGCCCTCTTGAGGAGAACATGTTTTACAAAAAGGCAGGGAAAAAAGTGAGTGACCAAAGAGTGCCTTAAATAGAATAATGCACCCACATTTCAAATTTACAATAATACATGAATTACACCAGAACTACATTTCAAGTACCCAATACATTAAATCCTTTCTTTTACCCATTAATAATGAAGGTAAATTAAAGATAGATTTACAAAAATTTCTTTCCTATTGTAGTCTCTGGAATCTTAACTACTTGTTAATGAATATAATACTCATAAAGCACTATTAAACTCATGGTAGCGTGGTCATAAACACAATTTGTAAGTGTGCATTTCTTAAACAGTACATCCTCCAAAACAAGTTTGCATCGGTCATTCTGAAAATATAAATATGAAACACATAAGGAGTGAATGATTTAAAATCTCATTCATTGTAAATTTCCTCATTCATTAGCTTTTTATTAAATAAACTCAAACAACCAAATATTTTCTTATCAAATAAAAAATGTCTAAAAACTGAAAATGAATTACATATGTGGTTCTTGAAAAGACTTTGACATTTGTTTTTCTTGGTATTAGTTTGAATTTCGACCATATTACTGTTGTGCATACAACTCATCCCATATAAAAGCACCTCATAATGAAGGTGGATTCAAAAAATATTTAAACAAACTTTTTTTTTAAATGTATACCTTATAAATATCCCATTATTGGAAAAAATATTGGAGTCGACAGATAAACCCCCATTTCCAGCACCACGTGAATCAACAAAAATCGACTGAATACGCTCGCAGCATAAGAACCTAAGAAATCGAAAGCGAAGGACCAAGCAATATCTTCAACCAGGGCCCATAAAAATAACCGCACTTCACTCGAGGCAGTGTCAGCACTGATGAAGTTATCTTTTTCAATTGAATTTCCCAAATCATCAAACGTCTTGCACAAACGGTAAATATAAACTCTGTCCCCAAGGCGTTTTTACGGAAATATCAGGCATTTACATTAGTAACACGTTCCACATTGCGACGACGAATACAAGAAAGGGTTCAACGTAATTGCCTACTTCGGTCATGGACATGGGTGATGCGATCTGCTGTCGTTGAAGATTGTCAAACCAGCAATTCGACAATATGGCCAAACAGAGTTGATATATGATAAAATGCTTTTTCGCTATCAAAGTGATACCCTCCAACGGCTCCCCGGAATTTCAATGTCCCAAAATAAATGTTTCCAGCTTGGACCTTGATAACATCTAAGCTATACTTACTAACCGTTGCTGCACTCTTATAAAAAGCACGGCTGCCAAAACTTAAAAGCATCATCGAGTTTACATGCTAATGTGAGAAAGCTTGCGAAATCATTATTCCATGTTTTTCTATTTGCACTGAAAGGGTCTCTACTGTATTAACTCTACGTTAAGTGCTTTGCTCTAACATGATCTAGTAGCGACCGTTTGTAAATGTCAAAAGACAGTGTGTTTGTCTTGTTGAACTGCGAGGAACATGTCTATACACTGTACAATAGGTGTTAATCATGCACGAGTTAATGAAAGTGGACCTTCCCTGGTGAAAAAAACAATAGAAACCAATAGAGATTTCTATTGGTTTCTATGGTTATCTGGACACTATTGATTTTAATTGTTTTCTATGGTTCATGTATTGACTTCTATTAACTTCTATGGCTTAGCAGTATTGACTGCCCTTATGGAAAAATATGATTGTAGATTGATTGCAGAAACCGATTGTCAATTGATGGCAGAACTGATTGGGAACTAA
>JAQGBW010001207.1:0-28337 GCA_034698625.1 Julus scanicus
AATCTCTTTTTGTTTGACGGTGAGTGTCGTTGCAAATTTACCCATTGAAAAGGATAGGGTTTCAAACCCCGTTAATCATTGTATCAGAACGTAATTAGATCATTCCTTTTATTCTAGGTTAACTAATGGTTCGATGAAGGTTAACCTTAAAAACTTCCAAAACATCACCCTGTTCTAAAATTTCGAAAATTATATTACCTATACAGACTAGAAAATCTGTTTAAATATTGAAATACAGTAGAACCTGTATATTTCAGCCTCTTTTGGTGCAACCGGCCCTTAAAGGTTCAGTAAGGTTCGAAAAAAGATTTAAATAAAACCAGCTTTTTGTATTTGAATTGAATAGAAACACGTTGATGTATTTTTTTTTCAAATTTTCGCCTTGTGGTAGTGTGGCAGTATGAAGAAGTTTAATTTTATAGTGTTAAGTGTTTAGAATTGAATTGAAACGCCTTTTCTTTTTTTTTTGGTAGTTATTGCACGTAGAGTGAGCTTGTTTCGACGTCGTGAATTAGAAATGGAGGCTGTTGCTTTTTTTAAGCCTCCGACCTCAATTTAAGCCTTCTTTTTTCCCCTCCCTCGAATTGCGTAACCATTGTCTTCTTTCGTCCTTTGTTTTTTTTATTCGCTCAGGGCAGAGCGGCCGCCATTAACGACGCTCGAGTCGACATTGGAACGGTTCGGGCGTCGTAACCTTAGCTCTGGAAAGGAAGCATCCTTCGATTACAAGGGGCCAAGGCCAAAGGTCTTCCTGGGGTCGGCTATTAATGGAAACACCTTCTACTTTCCCCCTCTCTTATGCCACCTGCAATGGGGTTCATTACGAACCAGAACCTGCTGGATTGGGGGTCGTTTTGGTTCTTATGGGTCGTTTAGGACACTTCAGGTTTCTAATAGATCCATTATGGTTTCTTTTTGTTCTTTGTGGATAGTTTAATTCAG
The DNA here is from genome assembly GCA_034698625.1 of Julus scanicus. Classification (NCBI taxonomy): domain Eukaryota; kingdom Metazoa; phylum Arthropoda; class Diplopoda; order Julida; family Julidae; genus Julus; species Julus scanicus. The sequence goes on from JAQGBW010001207.1 coordinate 943, forward strand.
GTACTTTTCAAACTTTTTTGCCACGACAAGTTTAGTCTTTATATGGGTCCTTTGGGATCTTCTTGATCCTTTTGATTAAGGCTGGGGATGTTGAAGATAGATCCCCCCAGAAATCGACAAAATATATAACAGGGGAGTAAGCAGTTTTTTGCAGCAAGTGTGATATTTCTGCTGTAGAAAATTAAAAATGCGACTTTCATTTCCCCAGGGCCTATTCTCTGCTCTGCTAGGCCCTGGCGATCTTAAATATCCCATTACGCGTCCTATCTTTTTGAATGACCCCTGCACGAGACTTTCTGAAGCAGTGACGTCCGTCGTAAAGCGAGGCACGCTCGACCTCGTCTTACGTCATCTCGGTTTCGTGTTTTGTTCGGTTAATCAAGGGCGCGATGCCAGCGCCATCCAAATTAATTAAGAAGGACGATTTTTTAACCCTACACTACATCTGAATTGGAACTTAAATGCGAAGCTCTGAATTGCATTATGCACTGCAATACATCTGGATTTTACTGCTAACTGTACAATACTATCTGCTACACTTACACTGCACTGCACTACACTACTCGACACTACACACGACTTGTACTGAAGTACACCATTCCACATATGACTTGTACTGAAGTACACCATTCCACATATGACTTGTACTGAAGTACACCATTCCACATACACATGGCTTGTACTGAAGTACACCATTCCACATATGACTTGTACTGCAGAACACCATTTCACATACACATGGCTTGTACTGAAGTACACCATTCCACATATGACTTGTACTGCAGAACACCATTTCACATATGACTTGTACTGCAGTTCACCATTCCACATATGATATGACGTGTACTGAAGTACACCATTCCACATATGACTTGTACTGCAGAACACCATTTCACATATGACTTGTACTGCAGTACACCATTCTAACTTTGATTTACACTGGGTCATATCAACTGCTACACCTACACTACAGTACACTATACTTTGCACTTGAAATGTACTGTGCTGCACCAACTACACATGGATTCCACTACATCGATGTACATATGAATTCTACTGCAGTTGCACTATTTTATGTTTGATGTATGCTTTATTATACCACCTGCTATATGTAGCTACACTGCAGTACACTAATATACTCTTACTTCTCTGAATTGTATTTTGCTATACCACCTGTTCCACCTAAACCTACGCAGTCTGCACTTTACTATTTCATCTGGTTCCATCGCTCTTAGACTGGACGTTTTTTTCGTCCGTTTTATTATTATTATTTTTAATTTGATGAGATTAAAGACAGATTACTAAGTTTCGTTAAAGAGGTTAAGCGTTTATTTATTTGTTTTAGTAGGCCAGTAGGCGCCATTTACGACTTGCATTTTTGATTTTTGTAATTTGTGCGAGAAAAAAAATATATAAACTTAAAAGCTCTTATGTCTCACTTAATTTTCTTGACTAACGAGTACAGAATACTTACATTTATAGAAATGTGATTTCTTAAGGGGGATTGAAACCCTATCCCTTTCAATGAGTAAATATGCAACGACATTCGCAGCCAAACAAAAAGATATTAACTAAAAATACAAATTGTTTAAAATAGCTTGATAAATCAGCAAGGTATTCGCTTGTCGTTTTTCACTTTTAAAATAGTAGATTTTTTTAATTTAAATTATTATTTGAATTTTTGCACTCACAACTTGCCTATCTCATGCAGCGTGTGCAAAATAACGGACATTTTTCAAACTTGATTATTAATTTTAGAAAAATCTACTATTTTAAAGTGAAAAACGACAAGCGAATGACCTTGCTGATTTATCAAACTATTTTAAACAATTTTTATTTTTAGTTAATATCTTTTTGTTTGGCTGTGAGTGTCGTTGCAAATTATTTACCCATTGAAAAGGATAGGGTTTCAAACCCCGTTAATACTTAAGTACATTTGGTACTTCAATTACTCTTTGTACTCTGTATTCTTTTACTCGTTACTCAAATTTATTCAATGCACTCAATTACTGCCCAACACTGGTTTAACATATACTTTAATTCTGCATGTCTCGACGTTTATTTTTTAATTCGAATCGATAGCCTGTGATCCTAATCATACGTTTCACCGTGTCTGATCCTAACGCTATCTTTCTACCACAATCGTGAGCCTAACCATATACTACGACGAAGTTCGTTGCGTTTGGTGCTTGGGGTGTAGTTCAGTAAGATTTCGAAACGGTTTTGTCTTCGTTTCGAAGCTAGTTTCAACCGGAAAGAACCGCCATTTTGGCGCTGCGAAAAAAGACTCGCTTCGTCGCGGAAATCCGCTTTCCCCAAATTCGACAAATTGCGAAAATTCAGTTTCCCAAAATTCGAACATTTGACAAAAAGAAATATATTTTCTGCTTGAGTTTGATATCTTCCATAATATTTAAAAAATGTAATATGGCGGCTTTAGCACTATTTAATAATTAAACACACTAAGCCTTTATGACAGTGTTTTTTTTTTAATCAATGTGCCGTGGAGGTTCTACAGGTGTGCCGCGGAAGTTTGCGGAATATACTAATTGTAAAAAGAAAACATTAGAAATGTTCATCATAGATCAGATTTTATTTAATGCATGATTGGATAGAAAATTACAGACATTCTCTGAGTCTCCGTTTAAAAAAAAACTTATGGTGTGCCGTGACGTGATGTTGACTGTTAAATCCTCAACACAACCTATTCCCGCCATAAACCCGGTTTTTCAAATATCCAAAATGGCGACTAGTAATTTCCAAAATGGCGACTTTCAAATCCCTAGATTGCCAGTATTAACCCAAGTTGGCGGCTTCTAGCTAGCATATACTGCTAATTTGTTCCAAAATGGCGAATTCTAGTTCTAATATTTATCTGCTAATATGTCGAAAGATGGAGATTGCATTAAAGCCCCTTTTCCTCCCTTCCATTTTGTCTAATGATCTGGGGCATGGTTCTATTCAGTTTTTTTTTGTCGGCCATGTTGGTGCACCTCCGTCATTTGGAACTTATTTCCTTCGTCCGTTTCCTCTTCCTCGTATCGTCTTTTTACCACCTGCTTCAATCGACACGCCACTTCCTATTTCCTCTTTTCGTCTTGTATTTTATTTATTTTTTCGTTTTTGTATTTGCCCGTTTTTTGTTATTTTTTTTGGCGTCCAGATGGCGCTATTTCTCTCCAAATGCAAAGCGTTTTTTGTGGCTTTTATTAGTGCGACCGTATTTAGGCCTACTCTTTTCGGTGTTTTCTAACGCGACGAGGAGACCTTGACCTATTTCCGGGGTTTTTTTTTATTCAAAATTTTATTCCGTATATTTCGTTTCATTGTCGTCCTGCGAAACGAGGGCACTAACAGCCGTTAGTTATCGATCTTTAAACCTTAAATTACGCCGAATGACCGCCATTGCGTCATTGCCCTTATACCGGTTGGGGATTTGTTTGTGATAGTGTACTGCTTAAATCATAGGCGTATGACGATTTCAACGTCTAATACGATCGTAATGTGCATACTTGTAGAGGAGTTTTATGGCTCTAGGAAAAACGCCTTCACCTAATTTATCCTAGACTAAACTGAGCCTGACCTAAACTTGGCTATCCCAAACCTAACTAATCAAGCCAAACCTAATATATCCTAAACCAATCCCTTGCATAACCCATCTTAACATAGCCTATCCTAACCTAAACCTATAATCTTATTATGCATATTCCAAACCCAATATATAACCTATTGTAAATCAAACCCTAACCTCACCCATTCTAACCTAATTAAGCATGATCAAATCTAAACTAGGTATTATAATCTTACCTAAACCAAACATAATCCTACCTATCCTAACCTATCCTCAGTTGGCCTAACCTAAGCTACCTATCCTATTTATCCCATTCTATTATGAGTGTTTTTTTCTGATCATTAGACTTATATATTGGTGTCATGCATGATTGGTTTAAAGTGGCTTGTACATGGGACTTGTAGTTTTAATTTCCTATACAAAGGACGATCTTCTGGGTCGTGGGTGTCATTTCCGCCGCTGGAGGCGCCACTATCAACGAGGGCGCCTTCAGATGAAGCAACAGGTTTCGTCCTTGTTGCTTCTCGTTTTTCCGATAAAACGGATTTCGTCTCATTAAAGTAGAACGGGTGACGCGAAAGCGCGACGTCCGTGTATCGATCGCAGGCAAGGCTGCGATTCGCAGCCGACGAACCAGGGGAAAAAGCCCATTGGACGGCACAACGACACATTTGGCAACACAAATATCCCAATTTCTAGGACATTCCGAAATTTCCTCAATCCAGGATTCCTCACATTTCTTGTTAGATTACTGAAACTGTTGGTTGCACTAGATGTCCCATGGCTTCCGTGCCATTCTTTCGTTCTATGGTTGCCATGGCTCGTTTTATTTCGTTCCACGGTTGCCATGGCTCGTTCTATTTCGTTCCACGGTTGCCATGGCTCGTTCTATTTCGTTCTACGGTTGCCATAGCTCGTTCTATTTCGTTCCACGGTTGCCATGGCTCGTTTTATTTCGTTCCACGGTTGCCATGGCTTGTTTTATTTCGTTGTACTTTTGCCATGGCTCGTTTTATTTCGTTCCACGGTTGTCATGGCTTGTTTTATTTCGTTGTACTTTTGCCATGGCTCGTTCTATTTCGTTCTACGGTTGTCATGTCTCCTTTCATTTCGTTCCACGGTAGCCATGGCTCGTTTTATTTCGTTCCACGGTTGCCATGGCTCGTTTTATTTCGTTCTACGGTTGCCATGGCTCGTTTTATTTCGTTCTACTTTTGCCATGGCTCGTTTTATTTCGTTCTACGGTTGTCATCTCTCCTTTCATTTCGTTCCACGGTAGCCATGGCTCGTTTTATTTCGTTCCACGGTTGTCATGGCTCGTTTTATTTCGTTCCACGGTTGCCATGGCTCGTTTTATTTCGTTCTACTTTGCCATGGCTCGTTTTATTTCGTTCCACGGTAGCCATGGCTCTTTTTTTGTCTGTTCTAAGGTTGCCATGGTTTCGATCTTAACCAGAGAGCGAGGCGGTTCGTTTTCAGTTGTGTTAAACCCTTTTCTACTCTCTAAGAGGGTACTGGCGTTCCTTCGCTTTTCTGGAATTGTCGGGTGATTAGGTTAATCGGGTCGTTTGTTAAACAGTGCTGATGACACCTGATGTTGACACGCGCTTTTTGCCGGGCCGCCAGCTGCTTTTTGGTTGGGAAGAGGCTATTTTCGAAGCCTTTCTGGACGACACTCTCGAGGGCTGTTTGCAAAGGCAACGCGTTCTGAGAATCTCGGTGTTATCAGTGCTGGTCAAATTTCGAATATGTTTTAGACAAAAATTGTCCTAACCAGTCCGTTCTGGACTTGCCAAGACCGTTCCGGGTAGGATCCGTAAGGAGATACCCCGGCGTTTCTCCCCCTACCTCGCGGCCATTTTGGCCTTTCTACATCCCGAATGGAGAAAAAGGGGGACCAAAGTGGAAGTGACCACGAGAATCATTACGTGGTTAGGAAGAGAAAGGTGGGTTAAATTTAGAAAAAGAGGGGAGATGACCTTGGCCGAAAGCCCCAATCAATGGTCACTCCTCGCTCTCACCCTCTTCGTCTTCGTAGGACCAAGCTCCCGGAGCGACCCTTGACCTCAAGCGTGCATTTTGGAGGCTCCGATGACCCCCTGGCCGCCCTTAGGTCTGGTTGAAGGAATGGGGGGTGATAAGGATGAGAATGTACCTGGGATGACCCCGCAGATCACGTGGGTAGGGATTGTGCTAGGGTGGCCGTTAGGTAAACGGAAATTTCCTATTTTAGATACTGGTGCTTTGAAAAAGGCCTTTCTTCATTGGGGCACACATGCTAATAACACAAGTGCCAATTGAAGAAATGATGCAACGTTCGTTGCTAAATCTGGAAAACTGTTTTTTGGGGGGACATGATTTATAGGGGGGAACCCATCATATTGAACAAGGTGTAAAATTGTCGTGGCACACTGAAAACTGGAACTAAATTCGTCAAGGCACACGCATTGCAACATTTGTGACTTATGTGATCCATATAAGGAAATTCGAAATCTAATTTTAGTCCACGTATAACCAATCAATGGATAAATACGATCAATCGTAGACTAAATGTTTGTATATGCGATTAAATAAATAAATAAATAAATATGGAACATAAAACTACACTAAGAGTCAAAAAAAAGTTGAACCAAATAAAAAAAAAATCACAACTACGTGAATTTAAATGAAATTTGGCACTTACATAGAACAGTAGTGTAGGAACAAAAATGAATCATAAAATGTGGTGAAAATGTTCTCTTTTGTGACCTTTACAAAAGCCCGGAGTCGAACGCGCCATTCTTTGATTGTCGAGCTCAATCTAAGTTATCGACTCGTTATCGGTATCGAATTCGTAGTTTCGAGTGTTCGATTTGTAAAAATTTTCCTGGAGAGTTCCCAAATTTTGTAGTCCACTGGATTCAAGTCCGGACTGTTTGGCGGCCAGTGCAGTGGTTGGGTTCGATGAATTGTGACGTTTCCAGTTGCAGCAGTTCAACTGTTTCTCTGTTGTTGAAAAATGAAAAAAATCCTAGGTTTGTCACATGTCCGGAAGAAGTTATTTGTGCTTACATTATTTTTTCCCGTGCTAGTGCCAAATTTCATTTAAATCGAAGTATTTTTTACGAAGTTGTGATTTTTTGTATTTGAGTTCTACTTTTTTATGACTCAGTGAACGTACATGGTCTTGTATAGCATTTCCACTAAAAATGTTACACCCCCTTCTCCTCCAAGCTCCCGAGGCGCATTTGGGGGACTCTTGGCTGCACACCGGTACAGTAGAACCTGTCTAAATGCATCCTGCGTAAATGAATAACTTCTATAAAAGCATAAATGTTCCGTTTCCGACTTGGGACCCGTGTATACAAATGAACCAGTCTACAAGCATATTTGTCACCGGTTCCAAAGCGTATGCATTTAGACAGGTGCTAATGTAGTGGGAACGATGCAACTTCGTATAATCGGGACTGTGGGCCCTCATTAACCGGAATATACTCCATTTTTCGAGAACTTGACGGAATAAGCTCTGGAGCAACGGAGCCTCCTTCGCCATTTGACGTCACACGGTGAACTTTGACCCTGTTGTGACTGCCGTCCTTGTTAGTCTCGCTTTCCGTCCGGGTCAAAACTTGGGGCCAGCCGTTTTGCCATTGTTCGCAACTGGAAACATTTATTCGAAAAAATAATAAATAAACAATGGTTAAAACCGAAATTTGAAAACAAGATGGCGGATACTACTGACTGGCTGTGGGTTTTTCAATCGTAACTCCTGTTGCGTTGGTCGTACAATCTTCCAGATTTGTTCGTTGGATAGAAAACGAAAATATCAACAAAATTGCATATAATTCGTTTGTCTATCTCAAGTAGTTTTCGAGTTACATGCAGTTTAGTTTCGTGTAGTATGGCAGGTAGTCTTGACTTTAGATGAAGATTGATCTGAAACTACTTGAGATAGAACTGTGATGTAAGCGAGTAGATTCTTAGTTTTTTAACGCTCTATAGTTTAGTGAAAACCGCGAGATTGTACGGTTAACTGTTTTCGAGTTAAGTGCGGTTATTGACGTTGTTTAGGAGAGGTGGCGCCACTCGACGGACGAAATGACAGTTCTTGCCAAGTGGCTTGTCACGTTCACACACGGGCACGCACGGCATTCCAAGGTGAGAAGGCGGATCGCACCACCGAATCGGGGTCACGGTTCGCTCGTGACCTTGCACGTGTTATTATAAATAACGTGATACGTTCCACTATCGAGTTGCCCGAAACGGATCATAGATGGCGCTCTCAGTTGGGATGGTTTTTGCACTATGTTTTTTTTGGTTTATTTCTATTTTTTTTTCGAAATTTGTTGTAGGCGTTTTGTTTTCTCGAAAGCTTCCTTCCGTCTGGATCTTCTCCGTCAACGAACGCTAAGGCACGCGTTGAAACCGGAAGTGGCTTCACTCCGTTGGCTGCCTGGTTAGGATCTGGCAACTCGACCTCGTAGGTTGCCTGGTTAGGATTAGGATATTTTAGCTTTTTTTGTACTGAACCTAGCCGTGTGTTTTCGTAAACACTCGCTCTTTGCTATTTGGCGTGGGCGATGGCGGACAAACCCAAGCGACATTTTTAATGATTCTCCTTTTATGAGACTTCTGTAAATACAGCCGTTCAAAATGACGTCATCGACATCTTGATGTTTTTCACACAATTTTCGCAAAAATCTACCGTAGCTATTGTAAACGAAAGCGACATAATTTGTAACGTGCATTCAATAACAAAAAAAGAGAATCGCTGCTGTTAGGTGGCGCCAATGGCTGGTTTTTAAACTAATTTGACCCTATTACGATTCAGTCAACATAGTATATGGTATAATTACTAAATTAGTGTAGGTCGGAATGTTGTAGTATACTGTAGTAAGGTTCTTTATTCTGAAGTGTACATAGTCTAAAATAGCAATGTGTAGTACAGTGTATTAATTTATGTATGTTGTATGTAGGGTAATACAGCGATTTGTAGTTTAGTGGTGTAACTAGTGGAGCACCTAGCGGAAAAGTCTGGAATTGTGCTTGAAATTCGTGTGAAACACAGTGTGGAGAAATTTTTATAAGATTAGTTTATCTAAACTTTCTGGAAAAAGTGTCACTATATTTGGAAAAACAAAATTAGCTGATAATTGGATGTGTGAAATCTTTGAAATATGTTTGAATTTTATTGTTTAGTGTAGTATACTTCATTAATACCTATATAGTGCAGTGCAGACAGTGTGTAGTCCACGCCCTCTGGTGGTGTACGAGCCATTAGCTTGGTTTTTATTATCAAAGGTCGTTCTATTTTGCAAATAATGCATTAGAAAACACGTTGAATGAATGCTTTCGAAATGCAGTCAGGTGTTGTTGAATACCAATTTGTGTTTTCTAGTTTATTAATATTTCATTTTTTGTTTAAAAACTGAAATTAAATTTAAAAAAATGTCGAAAATAACTCGGTGTACAAGAAACGCATTCAAACGTGAAAAGAATTTCAGTTTTGTTGACGATTTCGTAAAAAAAGTCTGAATTTCCTTTCTCTCATCTTTTTAAAAATTGAAAGTAAATTTGAAAATTATTCGATGAACCGAATTACTGTACTTCGAATTAGCCTCACGTTTGCTTAAAACAAACAAACAAAGAAACGAAGGATGATTTCGACACGTTTGAACTTGTCTGGAATCACAATAACATTTAAAATTTAGAATTCTGTCACGACATCATTCTGTTGTTTTAATTTTCCTTCCATTTCGTGCAGAAATACGTTCAGAAACATTTTTTTGTGTGTGGTGCAGATACATGTATGTATATATACATTCCCTTTGGAGTTTGATGAAATTAGCCTCGCTGCTTATATTTCGTAACGTAGCCTCGCTTGTTTGTATAACGCGAGCATCGATGCCTCGGTATCGATTTTTGTTAAGCCTACTTTCGTCGCTATTGACAGACAGACATAAAAAGCGAAATCGCGGCAACAAGGCTAATGGAACGAGGGCTCCGTGACGTCACAGCACGCGTTCCAAAAAAGGGGGCAGGTTGCGGACCTTTAAGCGTACGGTACGTGTGCGGCCAATGCATTTTATGCATGTGGAAAACGAACCGTATTTGGAAATTATGGAACGGATTTTCCTAGGAATTGCTGAAATGATCTCAGCAACAGGTTCCAAGTTGACATGCTTTCTAGCATTAACCTTTTTTTTGTTTCGGAACCTACCATTTCTATCTTAGTCACGTGCGATATGGTTAGGGATTGCAAGATATTGATGTCTAATATAGAAATTAGTATCGATACTGATCAAAGTATTGGAAGAAAGTATACTGATATCGGTAGTTTTCGACAAGTAGGATAAAACTTCGCACATTTTTTTTAGAGAATTTGATAAAAACTAGGTATAAATTTCTGTTATTGTTGCTGCTGCTTATAAATTGTATTAATTTTAGCTGAATGAAATTATGCGATGCAAAACTTGTTATCAGATCAGTACAAAATACAAAATACCTGTCATGCTTGTACCTTTAATTTTAAAATTTCAATACTATATGACATAAATAAGGGAATTTCCCCTGTCGAATAAGGAAATGAAACTAAAGAAAGGCTAGAAACACTTAATTCATTCATTAATGCTTTATCACAATACATACTGCACTTCACCACAATTTCTGGACCCTTCAGATACTTTTTATCGACTCATGTTCAAGCAGCAATATGGGTAGAAAATCGGTATCAAAACATAAGTATCGATTCCATATTAATATCAGTATTATCACAACACCCTTAGATATGGTATATATATATATATATATATATACACACGTTTTCTTTCATACAATGCCATCGAGCCTCATAACCATGTTTCGCTCTAAAATCGTAAACGAACTTTGAACCTGTTGCTGCGAACAGTGCAACAATTCCACAGGAAATCAGTCGGATAGTTTCCTAATAAGGCTGCAGTAAATAATAATATTATTATTATTATTATGTATTATATATTATATATTATGTTGCGGCGGTTGCATCATAGATGGCGCTGCGCCGATTTCGAATCCGAGCAACGTGCCGTGCTTTACGATCGCCGAACGCTGAAGGTGACCCTCAGCCGTCGAATTGCGCGATAAGTTTTTTTTACGATCGTCGCGCTCAATCGTTATCAAACGAAGGCGATAAAAAAAACGCCTTATCGTAACGAATAAAAAATCGCGCTAATTATGCCGAATTAGGCCTAACGCGGCCACCGTTTAGCGGCACACGAAGCAGCGCCCTCCGGTGAAGTGACCCGCGAATACGAGCTCTTTTCCGTCAATCGTCCACTCTATCCTCCAACAGTCAATCGTTCCATCAACGGGAATCATATATATGCGTTGATGGAAAACGTCGATCACCATTGCAGTGGAATATTGCAATGGCAACCGTGGACGTGAGTTCGATTATCATGACAACCGAGAAGGAATGTTCGATTGTCATGACAACAAGGAGCGTTCGACTGCCATGACAACCGAGAAGGAACGTTCGATTGCCATGACAACCGAGAAGGAACGTTCGATTGCCTTGACAACCGAGAAGGAACGTTCGATTGCCATGACAACCGATAAGGAGCGTTCGATTGCCATGGCAACCGAGAAGGAGCGTTCGATTGCCATGACAACCGAGAAGGAACGTTCGATTGTCATGGCAATCGAGAAGGAGCGTTCGATTGCCATGACAAGCGAAAAGGAACGTTTGATTGCCATCACAACCGAGAAGGAGCGTTCGATTGCCATGACAACCGAGAAGGAATGTTCGATTGCCATGACAACCGAACCGAGAAGGGGCTTTCAACTACCATTATTACCTAGAAGGGGCGTTGACAAGTGTCTTGACAAACGTGAAAGTGAAATAGTGTCATGTAAACTTTTGAGAAGCATTCGATTGCTAGAGTGTTCTAAAATTCACCGATCGTGTTGTCCCTTTTTCAAAAGAGCTTCGCTTCCATAGTGCCATCATTTTCGGCAAGCTTGTCCATACTAGAGAGAAAGAGAGAAAGCTGTCGTTTGATTTTAAATCCGTTCGTCTAATATATTTTTTTCTTCTTTTCTTTTCATCTTCATTTTGTTCATAGAATCTCCTCCTCAAATAGACGAATCGTAATTGCGCGATCGCTGGCGTCCAATTGTCTTCGTCAGTTAATCGGAAGAAACAATCGGGGAAATTAAGATGAGGAGGAAAAGAGGAAAAGAGGATAGGAGGAAAAAGGGGGGGGGGGAGGAATCCTTATACTTAGTAAATGGGAAGAAGGCCTTCGCTAATAACACGAACCCCATTTAGGAAGAGTTATGGCCGACAAAGGGCTTTCAATTCACATGGTTTTAATTCGGCTAAAATTACTTTAGAATGCATGTTCGTATATTACGCCATTCTATATTCGCTATAAGGGTTGGGGTTTTTTTTTTAAATCTTTTTTGTGGCTCGTTTGTAGAGGTGTCAAGTTTCTGTTTAGACGTGAAGCAATTTCCGGACCTAAACAAAGATCACGTGACCATCGCGTCCGTCTTAGGTATTTCGTGAACTTATCAGCCCTTGTTGCTTTTGTTTACCCCATAACTGCGGCCGCTGCCCCCAGAGGCGCTACGTGTCACTGACGAATCGAGGCTTCCGCTCCCAGGGGGCGACAGGATCGATATACTCTTTATTAGGGCCTCGTTAAAGCGGAACGATCGCGATTCAACTCTCGGCTAAATGCCAAATTCAACATTCGCAAAAAAACCTGAAGAAACTGCTCGTAAAAGATGTAGCGACAACGGGCGAAATTTCGAAATTTGGCGAACATTTGAGGAAGAACGTGTTGAACGAGGTTTCGCGCTCAAGCCTTTCGGAAACGTGAATTTTTTGAAACCTTAAAGAACTATTGCAAAAGTTATGTGTAGTGAACCTTTTTGAAAACTCATTAAACGTTTAGATATTGAAGCTTTTGAAAACATCGAAAATTTGTACAGACGTCATGTAGGAAACTTGTTGAGATAATGAACAAAAAATACAAAGATTTCATGATGAGGAACCATGTTATTTTCTAAAATAAAATTCTTATTTGCAATATCCGTCCTTTAAACTGTATATTTTTCGATAGATTATTATATTTAATACTTGAAGCCAGATTCAATTATAAGGAATGCGCTTCGTTTGTTAATTAGCAGCGGTCAGTCGGACGTTTGAAACCCAATTAGCGGTCGCTTAGGAATAAGCGAGGGAGTGAAGATTCGTTTAGTGGATTTTGACGCCAGGTGGCGCCACCTGACAAAGTTCCGAGTTTCAGCCATGTTTATATGTTTATTCGCAGTTTTTTTTCTTCCTTCCTTTGCTTCGGTTAAAATTAGATCACCAGTGCAAATTACGTCATCATCACCTTAGGGGCCATTCAAAAACGACGTCCCCGAAATTCCTTCAAAAATTTACTCCCCCTCCCCCATCCTATCTCTTTTTCACACCGGTATCCATTTTTGCTCAGTTATCCATTTTATCCATAATATCATTTCACATGGGAACCGCGCTGATTTTAAATCCCAGAACTTGAATAAAAGGTGCTTTTTCCCTCTTGTTGTTGGGACACTCACTTCGTTTTTCACCCTTTTCAATTCGGAGGCTATTCCTGGGTCATTTGTCCACCAGAATAGACAGATATTCCAACTATACACTCTTAATGTCCCACAAGGGTAAATAGGGGCTCCATGCCGCCATATTGAATGACAATGAATGTCCTAAATAAAAAAAGATTGATTTTTCCCCCTCGTTTCGACGAATTAGTTAGAAAAATCTATTAAGGTGGTCTCAATGAAGTTTTTCTTTTTTCTCTCTGAAAAATCAGTTTCCAAATTTGAATTTGAAATTTAGTTTTTATTGTAAATGGTAATGTTTCGTCCGTTCTGTAATGAGGTCGTTGCGATTGGTTTTGGTCCTTCGTCCGTCGATGGTCATTAAGAGGCTTTGTAGAAAATAAAAAAGAAGGGTCTTAATTCCGGAAGTGAGCGCTGTATTGATTGACCCATCGTAAAATATTATTTACGAGCTTCCGAGGAGCCCCGATGGCGCTCTGGTCAACTGTCGTCCGTCTGTCTGTCTGTCTGTCCGAATATTAACGGCCCTTTGGCCACTCCATCGCAGCGCCATCTAGCGAACGTGGAGAGAAACTCGCAAATCTTCGATTCTACTTTAATCAAATGGATGTTGATTATCATCCAGCATCCTTCCAAAAACGATCTGCTACATTTTTTCAATCGTTCTAGTATATCTTAAGTAATCTGGTATAGAATCTGCCAATTATTTAATACTATTTTAGCTTCTCTCTAACTTCCGCATAAGCGGATCTTGACCAACCTCCTGAACTTGGTCCCTTCCGAACCTAGACCATTTGGCGATAGTAAAGAGCTTTGTGACCACTGTTCATATAACCCTCCCCTCGGCATGGTCTTCTTTTCCCTTTTGCCCCTTTCATTCGATGGTTTTTCGCAACACTTTTGTTACGTCCGTTCTTCGGACGTTACCGAAATAGCCCTAAGAAAGGGGTCAGTAATGCTCTCGTTTTTACCCCAGATTTCAGTCGCATAAAAAGCGGGGTCGATTGACCGAAAACCCCTTTTTATCTCTTAGAATTTGGCGAGGATGTAAGTAAGGCTAAACTCAAAGGGGTTTATTCCGATAAGGAAAAGGGGAATTGAAGAGGAAAAGGACCTTTAGAACTAGGGGAAATAGAGGATAAGTACAATAGGAAATTTCGCAAAATCTTCGTTTTTCAAAAAAAGCTTTTCTCGCATTTGCGAAGGGGGGGAAGTCTGTTGATGAATCGTAGAAATGACCGATGTCCGAAAACTCATCCTAGGCCCTCAACGTCCCCTTTTTCACCCTTACGACCAAATTTAGAAGGTTTTGTTCGAATACCCCAGGGGCATTGATGTGGTTTTGTCTGAGAAAGAAGGGGGGGATGCGTTTTGAATGATATCGATTGTAAACGCCCCTTGCATTGTGGAAAACAATAATGATGATTATGATGAGAATAATTGGCTTTGATGTGATGGCTCTAAAAAACACGAAAAGAATGTCCACAGGCGGAAAGTACTAGACAACATGTTAAAAATGTTTAAAACAAAGCAAAAAAAGGTCCTAAATTATCCCACTTTGTATGATGACGTCTTCTGGCACCCTTTTTTAGCTTCTGTTATCCAACTTTTCTTTTTTAATCTTTGGTCCCTTAACATCCATTGCCCCTCTTCTCCAAATGACTGAAGTCAGACTTCTTCTACTGACTTCTTGAGTACAACTTTCAACTCCTAACTTATTATTGTCCGACTAACTTGCTATCTAACTTCCATCGTCCCACTTCTGTTATCTGAAACACACTTTGTCCAAATGTCTGCAACTTCCATCGTCTTTCCGTTGGCTGACTTCCTTTAGTTTGCCATTTTGCTTAATAGACACTGTGCCCAATAACCATGTCACTTACACCGTTTAACTTCTGTTAATTTTCTTCTTCTATATTCCAGAACTCCATCCGCCATAACCTGTCGCTACACAACCGCTTCATGCGAGTGCAGAATGAGGGTACGGGCAAGAGCAGCTGGTGGATGATCAACCCGGACGCCAAGCCAGGCAAGGCAGCGAGAAGAAGGGCCACCAGCATGGAGACCCAGAAGTACGAGAAGAAGAGAGGCCGCATCAAGAAGAAGGTGGAGGCCCTCCGCAATGGACTTCTGCCAGACGCCACGGCTACGCCCAGCCCCAGCTCCTCCATATCGGAGAGCCTGGACATGTTCCCGGAGTCCCCGCTCCATTCTGGATTCCAGCTCAGCCCCGACTTCAGGCAACGCGCCGGATCCAACGCCAGCAGCTGCGGGAGACTCTCGCCCATCCTGGCCATCGAGGCGGACATGCACGACAACCAGGTGCCCCCTATGTCACCCATCCCATCTATCCCCTGGGACGGCGCCGGAGGACTCGTCGCCCTCTACCCCAATGACAGGTGAGTAAGGGTCCTCCACATTCCAGATCTGGACGTTTGAAATCAGGTGTCAGAGTTCCACATTTGGCTGTGGACAGATAAATAATGACATCAATCGAGGAAGGGCCACTAAACTAGCATTAGCTCCATGTGCTGCCTATGTCTTTAAGTTAACTCATTGTTCCATCTTTAGCTATGGCACCGACCAGCTTGTGGACACACTGACAGAGACAAAGCTGGGTGGAGGCGACAGCTACCTGTCCGAGTGTGGGATGAAGGGCAGCCCAGGGGGTGCCAGCGGAGGACAGCTCTCGCCCCACCTGCATTCGCTGCAACCCTCGCCCTCCAATGGATACAGCCTGCACTACAACAGCCCAGGGTCCAGATACTCCGACTTCCCGCACTCTTTCTCCACGGCCGCGGGACAGCCGCAGGACGCCGCCAAGCTCAGCCCACAGCGGCTTCTGGGCGACGCCATCAACGGACCTACCTCTTACGGCCTAGCCGGCATACAGGTAAAACATGTCTAAGCGAGCTACTGTAGCACGCTGTGACACAGTATCAAAGCAATGTTATGTCTCGACGGAACTGGGTCAAAATCTCGGGAAAAAAATCTTGAAACAAAAAACATCGAGAATCAAAATCTCGAAAACCAAAATAGCGAAAAAATCAAAAAGGGTTATCCGAAACTCCCTAGACACGGACCAAATGAGTCCATAGAAACAAACAGCAACTTTGCCATAGTGAGAGTACCATTCAAATATTTAATAACCTAACCTTAACCTAGTCGAGATTTTTTTTCACTCGAGATTTTGCCTCTTGAGATTATTTTTAAGAGATTTTAAATTCAATTTATTACCTTACAGTCGGCACAAAAGTACCATGATCTTTGATTTGAGCATATTCGTGATGTTCCTGATCATGGTCGAATGTGGCATTATACATGGCCTTGGTATAGCCAGATATAGATAAGCCTCGAACCGGCATAGCTGCCATCATTGAGGTCGGATCATTAAGGGAAATTTTTATTTTTCCTCGTGATGTCGTTGTTAGTCTGGCGCCTGCCGAGGCGCTTTTTTTGGCGCCCTTAATGCTCTTCTTCGGCGCTTCCGCTCCATTCGTTCCGAACGTTCGCTGCGACACGTCACACGCTTCCGTAGGTCGCTGAGGACACAAAAGAGAATCGGATTTGATGGAGTTGGCGACGGATCTGAGGGGATTTTCCCTCTTCCTCTTTCTCCTTCTCTTCTCCTCCTCATCATTTCATCCCCGCGTTAGATATTCTCTTAAAACGTGATCCCAAGTGGGACGATTGTCTAGTGGAAATCCAAGATGTCTGCAATGGCGACACATCACAAACGACTCTGCGGAAGACATTTTCATCTCTGACAAACCTGTCCCGAACGTCTTATGTTGCTGAGTTTTGTTTCTCAAAGACCAAGATGGCCCCGGAGGAGTCTCAACCAGATTTACATGGTCCATGTCTCTTTAGTGGCTACAACAGCTGGCCTTCCAAAAAATTGTTGCACATTTTAAACTAAACCTTGACATCCAATTTTGTTTTGAAGTCCATAAACTAATTTCCGTTTTTTTTTTTTTTTTTTTTTCCCCGTAGGCCTTAAGCCCCGCCCACAGTGTTCATTCGTTGTCTCCGCCCAGCAGCGTCGACGCCCTGCCGCCGTCGTCTGGTCAGCGCGCCGCCACGGAGCCCGTCCTCTCGCACCATTCCAGTGCCTACCCGAATTCCGCCGCCGGCAGCCCCAGTCCTTCCGCTTACTGTGCCTTGACGCCGCCCGGCGGCGCTCCGGCCTCCAGCCTCTCACCGGCCGCCTCGGCCATGCTGCGGGCAGCGCTGACGCCGCCTCATGTCAAGGAGACGCCGCCTGTGACCATGCTGGCGCCACCATCCCAACAACCGCAGCGTCTGTCCGCTGGTGCAAGCCAGTCGGTGAGCCACATGATGGGTCAACTTCTGGCGCTTAACAACGGAATGCCCAACGACCTCGACCTGAGCATGGACGCCCTGCAAGGGGGCCTGGAGTGCGACGTGGATCAGGTCATCCGTCACGAGCTCAGCGTGGATGGAAACCTGGACTTCAACTTCCCTCCTGACGCAGGTTCCTCGCAGGGTATTTCCCCCCCCACCACCACGGCTGCCGGAGGGCGCCACTGGGTGCATTGAACGGCGCTGGCCCCCAACACCTTTCGCCGGGTTTAAGTGTGAGACTTTGCCGGAGGGACAGGGAAAAGTGCCGTGCCGATGGTTCGACCGTCCCCATTTTCATTGCGTTTGAGTATGACGGTGAAGTGCCGCAGAAGCCAGTCCTTCCCGCTTTTGTTGTGGTTAAAGTGAGACTTTGTGAAAGAAGTGGGGAGTACCCTACCTTCCTCTCTTTTGTATTTGGGTATGAGACCACGAGGAGGGATGGAGAAGTCCCGTTCTTTCCAGTACACGTGTTAAGCCTTTGCTGCAGGGTAGAGAAGGACCTCCTTTGGCCCTTGCCCCATTGAGATGTGCAGTGGGTTGTGGAAGTGCCGCTGTTGGTCGATGGTCGCCGTCGTGGTCCCGTACCGTTTTTATCTTTCGTTTTCTATCCATTTTTAGATGGATGATTCTAACAGATTAGAGATGATTAGGACCCAAATCCCACATCTCGGGAAGGGACACGTCCTCGAGAGCAAGATCTCACGGAGAGGACTCTGCAAGGTGCAGGGAAGACTCTGCAGGCAGAAAAAAAAGCCTCCTTGTTATAAACTGATTTCTGACAAAACCAGTGCTCTTATGGATAAAAAGCGGACACGGACTGACAAAGCCCTCATAGCGAAAAAGCTCCCTCTGGTAGTTGGAGACCTTATGGACCCCGTTGATACGTCCCAGTTTACTGATAGTTTCGCGTCAGTCGTGAATTCACTATTATACTCTCGGTGACGAACTGACCGACTCCAACACCGAGGGGTTGTTAGAAAATTGACTTAAATTGAAGTCATCACGCTTGGGACCATTATTTAGTAACTTCTGTGGGCGTGTAACATCTGCCGAGTTGGAACTCAATCCGATTTCCGTTTATGATTTGCTAAGGACTAGTTTATTGGAACTTTTCCCATACTGACACATTCTAAGTATCTCGTAAACTGAGCGATGTTGTTGGATAGGATCGGTATTACCATTCAGCAGTCAGTTCTTCTGAAGTTGCCATTTTCTTTTTTTTTTCGAAAGGTGGTAAACTGACACAAAAATTTCTGAAACATTTTCAGTTTATCAGCAGATGTGATGTCAGTCTTGGTTGGTTTCTTTTGTGAACTTATGGACTGCTGAATGTGATATTTAAGAGAAAATGATCCATTTTTTGATAACAACTTTGGAAGTTTTAAAAAAAACATTTCAAAGTGAGCGATTGACGATCTCATCCGAGCAGTTTGTCCTCAGAAGAATTAACCATAAATCGGCCACTGGCTTTACCGACTAGTGTTCGCTTGTCATCGGAAACGTCAGTCCGTGACCGCTTTTTCCCACGAGGGGGCGCCACCCTAGCGGCTTCGTGTTGAAGCAGGGGACGCTGTTGACCACCGCCAAGAAGCCGACCGACGTCGGTTCGGCTGCTCAATTTTAAGTTTCCTCAGAGTTTAATTCTATAGCTTTCTTCAAAAAAAAAAAAAAAAAAAAAAAAGAAAAAAGAAATGATAAATAAATAAAATAACGCCATTTCCCCCCCGAAAAAAGCAATTTAAAGTAAATGCTTTTTTTTTTGGAAAAACAAAACCCATCCCTTGACTCGCTTGAACTTTACAACGATATTCATCACCTTCTTCTTCTCGAACTAAAGTACAAAACGACAGAAGTGTAAATATATATATATATTAACCGGTGGTGCAACTTGTCCACCAGAGCCTAACTGCCGTTGTCCGAACGCCCTCTGGCGAGTCGCTCTTCCTCTCCCTCCCCTCGCTACCCTCTTTGTTGTTCTTGTTCTTGTTGCTGTTAGAGATGAAAGGGGAGGGTGTGGAACGGTGACCATCTTGTTCGCTCGTGGCTCCCCCTACCTCCGTTGTTTTTGCTATCGGACGCCGGCCGAACTGCCCTTTGCGTCCCATAATGCTTCGAGCAATCCTGGATCGGCTGCTTGGTTAGGATATTTCGCCCTTCAAGTTGTTGCATTTCTTTATTTTTTTTAAGATGCTGCAGGAGGTACCAATGATGTTGTAATATCGACCTGGTTGTCGTTCATTGAGATACTCAAAATAATAGAGGTGCGGACTGTTGCACTTCTGAGCAAAGCCGAAGTTTTGTAAAGCGATGCAATGAGAAAAACTAGTTTTGATTCAGTTAATGAACTTGATCAATTTGTTAAGATTCCCTTCTCGATTGGTAGTTCCTTTTAGGCTTAACTGAAGCCTACAATACAGATAAGAGCAAACACGAAATAAAGACAGGGTTCCGCAAACGTGTTTACGATAAGTTTGTTCATCAGTTTTCCGTCCAGAGGTTTCAGCAAACTTTTTGAAAAAAAAAAGCGTGTTCAGACATTCTGGTGTTTGCTCAAGAGGCGGTCTGGATAAAAAAAATGTTTGCTGGTCATGGCGCTGATGTCAAGGCTTGTGTACATTGGCAAAGAACATTGGCCCACGTGATTTCTAGAGCAGACAGCAGTTCTTAGCCATTTTTTAAAGGCCTTGGTCGGAGCGCCATGACCAGCAAACATTTCCTCAGTTTCGACGTGATGTAAACACTATGGCAAACCTGTTTATTAAATCATGTCCATGAAGACATTTTTTCGGCAAATTGGTTTTCAGAAACCCTGTTTCTGTGTTTTCTCTGATCTGTACTTGGTATTATTTTTAAAGAATTTTGAAATTGTGTTAGTTGCAGTCAACTTTACTGCATAATTGTATAATTTCCGGTTTTAACTTAATTTAAAACTAGTTCCACCTAGGAAAAGTTAATGTGTAAGTTTTCTAAATTGCATCACACCTTCATGTACAAAACGGACAATGATTGCATGAATTAATTGCAATTTTGTAGAAAACCGCTTTGGATTTTGGGAAAAATTGATAACTCGAGACACCTTAAAAAGTCCAAATAAATACTAAATTAAAGAACGAAATTAAAAACTTTGGCTTTGAAACATCGAACTTCTGAATTGCTGCAGAAATGATGAAGAAATTGCAAGCACTGGTTGAGCGAAATTCCTAACCAACAGTTGCTGTTGCCCTCATCTTCCCAAAGGGAAAATGGACCCTTTTTTTTAGGAAAATTTGCCACAGAGGGCGCTGTTTGGATGTACAGTGTAAATACACATTCACAGACACACGACCATATACAAATACATACATAAATATATATATATATTATATTATATTAATTAATTAAAAAAGCCTATAATGAAAAGAGAAGGATGACCCCTCCTTTCGGGATGTTCCTGCGCCTAATCTAGCCTAAGGTCGGTTTTGCCAAAAAAATTGACCTCTGACCCCCAGGGTAATTAAGCGGCAGTTCGTATTATTATTATTATAATTATTATTATTATTATTATATTTACCGAGTGTTGGAGATGATTAAAAGTATTTAACCCAGCGCCGCCTGGCGGAACGAGAGGGAAACAAACCCACAGCCGCGAAGGAAAATGAGGAAATTTGGAAAAAAATATACATCTAAATACATATATTTCGGAATAGCATCCGAAAAAGCGTTTCCGTAAATTTGAGGTAAAAATCACAATAGGATATTTTATGAAAAGTATTATATACCTATACTTTGAAGTTAATTTTTTTATAGTGCTTTTTAAAATGCTTTTCAAATGTTACCATCATTCCAAAATGTACTTTTGATCTATTGATTTTTCTTAGTATATTTTTTCTAATTTTCAGCATCTTTTGTTTTGTATTTTTCCAAAGTAGCATCTCCTTCGCACGTGGGTTTCCTAGCCTCGGCCGAGGATCGGTCTATGGACGATTCTCGGCAAGTAGCAGGAGCGCCGTTGCCGTAAATCGTAAATTCGTTGTTGTCGCTATCATTGTTACCTGTTTACGCCACCAGGGCAGAGTTTCGTCTTGTTTTACTCGTTTGAACGACTTCTGATTGTTTTTTTTTTGTTTTTTTTGCCCGAATATAGGGATTTCCCAAAGCGAAATGAGAAACAAACGTCTCAGGATGGGTGGCGCCAACTTGCAGCGATGTCGGTTCGGGAAAACTTTCTGGAAATCCTTGAAAGTTTTGTGAACAGAGGCTTTGCTCGTTCTCACCTCGAATCGGGAAATCTGTTAAGCCGAGTGTTGATATGACATTTAAAAACTCGTGCTTTTTTATACGTTGCAGTTCGTTATGAGCAAATTTTTAGTTCGTGTTTTTAATTTATTTAATTTTCCTATATTTTTATTTTTTTGTTAAATATAGGAATTCTAAATGAATGCTTAGTCTAAAGTTGTGTTTTTCAACATTTTTCACCATAAGTATTTTAAGGAGAGATGTCTCATTTTCTTAATACAATTTAGAAAAGTCACGTTTTGAATTTGTTCTATGATGAACATTTGAAATGTTTTCTATTTGCAACTTAGTACACAGACGGCAAATTTTCTACTTTTCCATTAATTCCGCATACTTCCGTGGCACACCTGTTGAAAAACACTGCTCTAAAGTATAAATGTTTGGAAAAGGCTAATTGAGTAAAAGCTGATTCTTGAGATTTGTTCACGGTCGCTGAAAAAACTAACAGAAAATCCGCTCTCAAACGTCCAACCATCATACACCGGAAGTTCACGGTGGCGCCACCTCACGAGACACGGTGTCATCCTCGCACTCTTCAGTTCGGCTATGTTTTTGCGAAAAATGTCCGAAATAACGACTCGCTCCATGATGGCGGCCATAAGGACGGTTATCCTAGTCTCCCCGGCTGCCATCTTGGTTTTGAGATGAAGACATTATAAATTTAGATTTTTCCGTATCTGCTGGTCGCCATCTTTTTATTTTTTCTAAAGCCTAAAGCTAGTCATGCCTTCGTAAACCGCTGTCACTGTTAATAGTGGCGTAATCGAGCGACTCGTCTAATGTTTTGAAGTCAATTCTGATCTTCCCGATTCAAAAGCCTAATCCCAACTACATAGGTTTCCATGCCTGCTCGGCTATAGTTTTTCCGACGTTAACGATTAGAACTACACCCTTCCCTTCCACTGCTTCCTAACCACACAGTGCTCAAGTTATAATCTAATTCTCAACTATGAAGTTTAGGTAATGCCGAAACGGTTGGGAGAGCGGAATCCGAGCAGTGGGTTCATCACACATAAGCCCTAACACCGGAGATCGCCATACGTTTGTTTTCGGACGAATCGTACAGATTTTTGGAGAAAAATTGACGAGTAACTCGATTTTTTTTTTGTACAATGAAAACTTACAAGCAAACTTGAAATTTAATCAAGGAGACAAATCAAAAACAACGAAAGGCGAAAATTTCGCACCCTTATTTTCAGTGATTTTTAAAGATTTTCTTTATTTTCCATCTTTCTCAACCCTACCGCATTTCATATATTATTTCATTTTTACAATTTGTGTTTGTTGCGCGAAGCAGTGCATTATGGGAAAACCGGAACAAGCACAACCACCCTTTTTTATTTCATTTTTACTTGGTTTTCTTTTGTTGAAATTTCATTTCGGTCAAACCCTTCCACCGAATCCTAAACGGGGAATATAATTATAAACTAATCAGAACGTTTAGTTTTACTACTCGCTAGCCGTTTATATAACAGATAGATAAATATACAAATTAAATATATATATATATATATATATTCATAAATATACAATATATATATATAAGAACGGACGAAAAAAAAAACTAGTTTTGTGAGCAAATATATTGTTGGTGCACGTTTTATATGCCGCCCGTCAGTCATCATGTGATCGTAGCCTCATCCCTGCCCCTATTTTTGTTTTTAGGTGTTTTTTAACCCTTCTTCTCCTTTTCCGCCATCTTTGATTTCCAACATGGCCGCCGTTGTTACTTTGGGCGATCGTCACCATTTTTTGTACATACACGTTTACTTAACCGTTGTTTCGCCGTTTTTCGTGCTGACATGTGCTGTCCCCTGTTAATGGAAAAGGGCTTTCACCCCCTTTTCACCCCTTTCCCAAATCAGTGTTGCGGTAAAGCTAGAACACGCTCCCTCCCGAGGATGGCCAGTGGCTCCTGACTGACTCGTGACGATTTGTGACAATATACTGTAGATAATGGTAGCACAACGACTGGTGATTGTGATGGCTTAGCGACCAGGAGTATTTCTGGGCCAAGTTTGCTGAAGATTAAACGACTTGTGTTATATGGATAGTGGTAGCTTTAGAACACGTTAATGGTAGTTGCAAAAAGACTATGACGTCTTGTGATTGTTTGTGACGGCTCATGACTCAACTGTTTTCGACATTTGTGATGGACTCGTGATGATGATGATAATAATGGGTATTAAAAGTTCCAGTCTGAGCGTGGACACCACTGACTCGAATACTTGCACACCTCGACATGAACCTCTGCTTCACCACTTGGCCATTTTGGTCATTTTGGAACATCTACTGATCTCTTAATTTACTTCCGGTTAAATTTATTATTAAAAAAGATCGACTCCATCACTGACTCGAACCATGTTTTTATATTGATACCTGCATTAGAAAAATAAAGCATAAATAGAAGTTCTTAAATGTAGAACTCTGTGGTTGAGATGGCCGAGTGGTTGAGCGCAGGGTCATGAGGATCATGTGGGTCGGCGTTGATGTGAGTTCGAGTCAGAGAGTGGACTTGCGTGTTTTTATATCGATACCTGCATGTGGAAAATGAAGCATAAATAGAAGTTCCAAAATGTATAACTCTGTAGTTGCGGTGGCCGAGTGGTTGAGTGCACAGTCATGAGGATCATGTGGGTCGGTGGTAGAAATTCTTGTGATGTTAGTAGTAGAATGGTGTGTGACTGAGTGCGATGACTGGTGACTGTTTCTGACAATTTGTATTGCGATTGTGACAGGTGATGATGGTGTTAGAACGACTTGTGATGGTTTTTGACGGAGCCACGTTTGTTTGGTTTTTGTGGCCGTTTGGTTTTTATGATTAGAGGCAAAAAAAATGACACCACCAAAATTAAAAACTCGAGAAAATTCCTAGATGGCAATTGGCGTCACTTTGGGTTCCCATGGTAACCATAGAACGATCTCTATTTTGTTGTTATGACAACCATGCATGGAGCTCTAGAACAACTAATTCGGTTGCAAAAATTGGCGCAGATCGCCATCTTGGAATTTTGTTGTCCACTTTTGTAAGGGATGTAATAAGATGGCGACGGTAAGGTCACTCGGTCCTGGTCATCCTACTGGCCCTCGGAGGGGGGCGTGGCAGCGTCCCTCGTTCGCGTTGTCCAATCAGGTCGTTTTTGGTGGAGAATTTTCCTTCCCGAAGGCGTTTTTTGTTGTTTTCATTGTCTCTGTTGTTATTATAATATTTGATGTTATTTTTGATGCTATAGAAGTGACTTTTAATTGTTATCTCATTGAAAAAAAAAGGCAAACATTAAAATATTATTAAAGGGCGTTTGATTCGGTGTTTTAATTCATCTTTTGTAAATCTAGAAATTGAAAAATCTAGACTTTTTGCAATTTCATGTATTTAATGTGTAATCTTTGTACCAAAGCACTTGGATGCAGCGCCATACTGTTCACCCAGCTTTCTAGAATTTGGAATTCAAGGAATTTGGAATTGTTTGCCGGAAACGCTGTTTGGGGGCCATTCGAAAAACATGTTCCAAAATGGATGGAATGGACAATGTTTATATTTGAGGTAGGGGTCGCTTTTTGAAAGTTTTTGGACAACCTTTTTTGAATTGTCCCAAAAAGTGTCTCAACCAGACCTCGCACGCAGGAACCTAATGTAGTAGGTGCCATTTTTGTTTCTGCGGTTGAACGGTGTCCATGCGAACACATTGTTATTTTATGTAATAAGCGTAATTTTTATGGATGTTTGACGAAAGCGTGATCGTCTAGTAAAAATTTCAACATTCAGCCAAAAATAGTCAACGATTGTGTCAAAATCCGCTCCAATTTCCGCAACACGAGGCCTAATTTGGAAAGTTTTGCTTAACCGGACGTATCTTCTAATTCCAGGTAAGTGAAAATTATTAACGAATAATTGAGCTCGAAAGAATTATTTTCGTAATCGTCAGCAAAGCAGAGTTGTCACGGAAACCGTTTTAGTTTTAAATGGAGGAGTTGCATTTTAAGTTGGCAGGCATTAAGTCAATGCAAAGCCAACATGGCCGTTCAGCCTTCCTTGCAATTCATTGCTTACTGAAGTGGCCTAATAAGTAGGCATAATCACTCAAATCCTTTGACCAAGCTTCGTGCTAAGTCGGATTGGTCCTTACTTTTGCATGCGATTAGACGATGGAACAGCCTTCTTGGCGATTGACCAAATTCAGTAGAAATTCAATGTAACAATGATGCTTAAGTCGCTACTGACGTAGGATCGAGCTTGCTCCTTAAATTGGCATTTATTTGCTGACTGTATTTCCTCAGGGTCCACCACTGCTCATTGATAAAATTGAGATCCTCTGTGTTAACCTAATCTAACCCAGCCTAACTTTTTTCCACACCATTTTAATATCGATCCAGTCTATTTTACACATATTGGCACGTTTTTATACAGAGATAAACCAGTGGTCAGATAGCACAATTTCATATAGGGGTCATTCAAAAAGGACGTCCCCTAAAATTCATTCAAAAATTTATCCCTTCATTCTTCCCCTCCCCTCCCTTCTGTATCCTTACCGTTTTTCAAAAATGGGTGATGGTTCGACCGAAAAAATGTACTCGAAGGGCCCTAAAAATGTACATGAAGGATCCTAACAAAGTGTACATTTTTGGAGCCCTTTGGGTACATTTTTTTTTCGATGGTTTTTGGCTTTTTATGATCGTAATAACGTCTACTTTCAATTTCTGCAAGAAAAAACTGCAATTTCAAAAGTCAAATTTTCATCAATTTTTGAAAAAAAAACAAAAGTAGGTGTCTATTTTATTTATTTATTGCTAAAACACTCAAAGAGTACTTGCTTGTAATACGGGGATTATGCAATAACAGGCAATTTGAAGTGCGCGCGCTATTCTGAGTGTTGAGATGATCATTTATCCAATGAAGAGGATGGGGGAATATTTGAGAGCATCACCGAGTGTAGCCAGATCTGTATACATCATCAATTTAGGGAAGGATAATAGGTTCTTCGTTTTACAAAATTCTTTTATAGAAGTCATTCGAGGTAAACGGTATGCTGTACGAATAGCTCTATTAAAAGCGGTTTTAACAGGAATCAGTCGGTTCTTGGTGGTAGACGCCACTATCGACCCATAACTGATACTGGGTATTAATTTGGTTTTAATTACAATAGTTATCTCAGGATGTGATAAGACATTTCTAACTCTTTTCAGCAGGAAAACAATACAGGTGAATTTTGC
Organism: Julus scanicus; assembly: GCA_034698625.1. Lineage (NCBI taxonomy): Eukaryota > Metazoa > Arthropoda > Diplopoda > Julida > Julidae > Julus > Julus scanicus. The sequence goes on from JAQGBW010001207.1 coordinate 27,935, forward strand.
TCACAACTCCGTTGATGTGATTCTGAAAGTTCAGTTGAGAGTCAAATAATAAACCCAATATGTTGACAGTATTATTAGAAGGGATTCTTTTGTTTAATACAATCTTGACTGTTTTTTCAGGATTCAGCCTCATACAGTTAGCACTATACCAATCGTCCATTTTCGTTAAATCAGTCTTTATAGTCTAAAACTTCAGGCAAATTATCAGGGGAAGCACGATTCACAATGAAGTTGTCGTCCACGTACATAACTATAGAGTTTGTTCTTATAATTCAACCCTAAGAGCTCAGTTGTTACAGCCGTATACAAAAAGGGACCCAAAGACGAGCCCTGGATTACTCCTCTCGTCACCGGGTAGGCCTTCTGTTCGAAGTCACCACTAATATGCATGGATCTTTCACTC
>JAQGBW010001208.1:0-28331 GCA_034698625.1 Julus scanicus
ATGAGCGGACTCGGAGGAGATCTCTATACTATGGGGTGTCGTGAGGGGGGTGACACCATGAGTTACCGCACCGGGTGCACGTATATGACACCAACCCTAGTGCCGCCACTGCCTATTGCATTCCATTGATTCCAAGGACGATAAGGTTACCAATTTGACCATTACTGCAGCTAATGTGCGTCAGTTTAGATCAGCACTCTCTGCTGGCTTATGCTTTCCATAATTATGTGCATTTTCAAGTAATAACGTTTCATTTAAACATATTGTGGAACGCAAAAAACTGTAGCTTTTATTCCGAACAATATCCTCAAAAAAATTGAAAATTGTTGGAAAATTTGTGAAACACCAATTGAGGAAAAACTAATGCAAGTTCTATGTTCTGGTCATGAGTATATGTGCAGTGCATATGACCAGATCTCCACTGATGCCTCAGAGTATCTGCAAATATGTTCTAGGAAATGAACAAGCTAAATGGGCTATAGTTCTATAGACTCTGGTTCTCAAAGGTTTTTCTATTGTCAATATCCTCTAAATAAAATTGCATATAGCTTTTGCTTTGCTGTAATCTAAAACAGGGTTCTTCAGACTAAAGGCTTGTAACACCAGCTGGAAATGCTCTATTAAAGTTTGGTGGATGTGAATCTGCACATCTCCTGATTTCTGCACCACTAAGTAGGGCGACTTAGGGGTGACACTGTCTGCGTAGCAATTGAGACTGCTTTTTGTCGTTTTTCTACAGTTGTTTCCAGGCAAATGCAAGGAAAGTTCCTCTTTTTCAATATTCTTTCATTTTTTTTTCCATCACCCAACTTGCATGCGTAGAGCTTTCCTTTAAACTCCAACCAACCAACCAACATTGAGTTTCATTTAGTATCGCGCAGGATTAGTGCAGTAAGTGTCTAATTGGGCATTATTTTTTTATGAGAAATTTTCGCAATGCCAGGATAATTTATTCTTGCCATGCCTAACATGGTAAGTCATGCCACATCGTTGAAATTGGCCAAAACATTTGACAATTTTATCCGTAAAATAAGTATCCCAAAACTGACTTATGGTTGCAGATTTTTTTTTTACAAAAAGATGTTCATGAGTAGTGAATGCAAATTATGAGACTAGTTTCATGTGCATGTAATTAATAATTTATCCTGCGGCAATTACAATCAGTAACATAACTACAATTATTATAGGGACACCTAAGTAGCATAACCCAGTTGGAGCCACCAGCTTTTTGTGTGGAGAACCACTATTGTTAGAATTATGCTCATGTTAGCACAAACAGAAACCTCAATCTGTGCATTTCAGCATTTTAGGCTATTTGGGCAACTTTTACGCAGTTCTAGTGCAATGCTAATAGAAACTGAGTCTTTATTTTAACAAAAGTTTTTTCCTTACTAGGTGAAGAAAGTATCAAGGTGATTCATTTCACAATTTACAAAAAAAAACACATCCATACGACAAATCAACTTTTTTGGAAAGCACTCCAGTTGCTCCCTTGTTTATTATTAGCAGTAAAAATGCTGCAAAGTATAAAAATACAAATGAATTATAATCAATCACCCATCCATACATAATAAAATTAAATACTGACCAAAGGTATACACGAATGGCAATGTGTTTTTTTTAAGGTACATGCACAACAGTTCACAACTTTAACTCAAAAAATTATTCATTCTGATGCAATGCTCATGAATGAAAGTGAGATGTCGTTCATCAAATTGATTACTAAATAACCAGGAGATAACAAATGCATTAAATGCAATCAAACAAGAATATAATTATAAAAAATAGCCTATTTTGGGCACCTTGAATAGCATGCACTGCATTTGAAATACACGAGATACTATGTTGCATTAGTTAATATTGATGCAAATTTCATTCTGTGAGATTGCTTGAGAAGCCAAGAATTAATACATATAACAAATTACGATACAAATTAATTGTTTGACTAGGATTCAGACCTATGCCAGTACACTTTAATTTACCAAGACACTTGGTAAGGCAGTTTTTTTTAAAATCTATTTGGCAAGTTTCAGACTTTTATCATGTTGCATGGAAATGCTACAAATATTAATTTCATTGTTTGAAAAATAAATGCCATGTTGCAAATGTAAAAACTGTCTATTAGAGGTAACTGATTACAATAGATAATAATACCTTGAGATTCCCATAGGGCACTCTAGTGAACAACAACAAGAAGCTAGTTTATTTCAATTAATTACTGTGAGAACTTCATAAAATCAAGAGCTACTTGCTTTAAATCTGTTTCACTCTCTTTAAGTTCAAAGGTCAACATTTCTCGAAGAAATATTGCTTATGACGTTTTATGAAGTTTGAATGATTTGGTGAATGTAATGGGGCTCTAATGATAAAGCTGGACAGAAATTCTACATTTACTTATGATGGAAAAGCAGATTATGGTTGATAAAAACCAAGATAACAACATTATAACTTAAAAAATTTGTGTGAAGTAAGGAATTCTTAATCCAATTTGTGCACATAAGAAAAAAAGGAGCATTCAGTTTTATTTTTTTCTCTGAAAGCTGCTTGAAATTGCATGCATTAAAAACATTACTTTAATGGTAGACAAATGGATGCCATTTCTATTTCCTCTACAATTAGCAAAAAATTGGATATTTGTAATAAATGTTAAATTATGAAAATCCATCAATGCAACATTTATTAAATTTATATCCCACCCAACCTAAAATTACCAAAACAAAAACACATGGCATTTATTATAAACAGTATTTCATCTACTTAAGAAAAGCAGTCTGTGCAAGTAAAAATGCATTACCACCGGTAAGAGCGACATTAAACAAGAGCAATAGAACGTACCATGCATTATAAAATTTACCAAGTTTTAAAATTGCTAGAAATGCCTTTAGATAGTAGTGATTTATTGTTAAGAAGTTGGGCAGAATGATGAGAATAAAACTGGTAAAAGAGGCATAGACATGCAAGCCAAGAAACCCTATTGATTTAAAAATATCAACCACAAACTATGCTTAAAATCAAACCAAGGTATGCACTTGGTTTTTGAATAGGCTTTTAACATTTTGTTGCATGAATAAAACGACATGCTAAAACATGGACGGTTTGTTCTAAACGGTGCCGAGAATGTAAGAAGAGTAGCCACAGTCATCCTCCTTCATCAACACGTGGATATTCGCCGATGATTATAAGACCTTTGTCGTCCCCAACGAGAACCCAACATCACAGATTGGAGACTCCCCAAAGTCGTACGCATCGAACAAGTCTGCTAGTCCTTCTCCTTCGTCCAAAGTAAAACAATAATCGTCTCCCGAGAGCGGAGGTTCTAACGGCAAAAATGGCATGTCCGAGTGTTGATCTTCTGTTTGTAAAAAAAAACTTTTACTCCCCATTGGCCCCAAGTCGTCCTGTTCTGAAATTAAAGCGCGCTTTAAAGATGCATCACTGTTTGAATTTGGACCTACTGGGGAACAAAAGAAATGTATGTTAGAAATAAGCTCATGCACACTTACAAGCATCACTTTTATTGATACAAAATAAATGTCTTACACTGGGAATCGCTATTTAGGTCATTTTCTTCAATTCCAGATGAGGATTCACAGTCAGACTGAACATTGTGATGCTCCTCTTCTGGGCATAAATACACTTCAATTTCTCCCTTTTTACTTTTTAACCAGATTTGCATTCCCTTTTTGTAATATAAAGCACGTGTTATAAAATCTGGTTTGCACAGCCACCTGAATTGGTGTCGCATTACATGTATTTGAAACGCTTGCTTACATCCTTCGGGGATGGAACTTCTAAACTAGTTTCTGGGGGCGCTTTGATGGCCACCACGATTTGGTCCTTAAATGACTCGACCGAGTGGATGTCCTGATACGTTACATACGCATATGTGAGAGGAAGCATTAAGGAAACATTCGTTTAACAATGTGAATCGCATAGACGGTAAGATTTGCTTCTGCCGTGGCATTTGTTTTTTGGGGAAAGGATATCTGTTGTTCTGTTGGTTCTCTGTCAGCGATTGAAATCCTACTGTAGTTGAGCGTAGAAGTTCGTCTAATTGACTTTCTTTGGTTTGTAGATCGGCAATTTCGGCTTGAAGATCGTTCAACTGGTGAAATCCTGCATTATCCAAGGTTGCTCCCCTAAATAAAAGTGAAATCTCATAAAAAAGATGAACTTTTTCTGGAAAGTCAATGCAATGTTATTGCAGCATCACAAATAATTTCAGGTTAGGCTAGAAAGGATAACTGTACTTTAAATAGTTGTAAGTTAACGCAGCCTGTCGCCGACTGACAGCCATGTTCTGTTCTGAACAATCGTTCAGTTCGATATCTCTTTTTCACATTATTAGTTTCATCAGGCAACAAGAAAACATTATCTGAACTAACCTCCACTGGATGTTGCTTTTTGACTTCTTTTCTATCAAGCAAATGCCTTCCAATACATTGGTAATATCATAAATACGACGTTTTTGAACAGCAAGATCATTGGCAGCTTTGTTTAAATCGACAACCTAACATAGAATCCATATCAGTTTTGATTCCATCCATAATTGCACTTTATGTCACCATATCATGATTGCACACTTACCCCTCCGGGTGACGTTTGCAGTAGACCCACAAACCTCTTTGTTAACAACCCTAAAGATGTGTCGAACCTAGTTTTTTCCCTTTCCGGTGGAGTTTTGACTGCTAAAAGTAGAAATACAGTTACTCGAGTTTGAACAACAAGCAATTGCGTATCACAAACACCAAAATGTCAAACTGAATTTACTTTTAAGAATACAATTTCTACTTCCATCTACAGAAATTGGCAGTTTCTTCCTTGCCCTTGGAGTTTTAAAGACATCTTTGGGAGGTGATGATTCTAAATTTAGCCTTCGCTTAACCTAGTCAACAAAAAAATTCAAACATTATTCTCATGTAGTTTTCACAATTCTATGGCACGTTTAGGATTTTCTTTTCTTTGCATTTCTTTATCTTTCATTTGCAAAAATGACCATGCATTTTTTGACTGAAATGCATTACAAAATCTTCCCATAATTTATCAAGTAATCCAGGTCTACTTGAGGAAACCTATTTTGCAATTTCCACATTTCAAAGGTTTTATCTGACCCCATACACACATTTTCATTCAAAGTCATCCCAGCGAGGACGTGGCACTCATTTTTTACGAGAAATGTGTTCCCAAATATGGGCTTCCTGATGCCATTAGACCTATTAGAGTGGGCGATTGGACTTCGTTGTGCAGCCAAGGGCAATCAAATTACTCGTGTAGGTAGACGCAGTGAACTGCTGTACAACACATCAATTTTAATCTGGTTAATTGCCAAATATTGTAAACAAGGTGGGTCAGTTGCCAAATCCAGATCAAAATTTTATTGCTACGAACGTTGCACTTGGGTATCAATGGTCTCGTTTAATTGGAACCAACTCTCTTCCTTTTTCCTGAGCTTTTGCAAAAGTGATAGCTTTTATGTTTGTATTAGAGTGCAGATTAGAATGATCTTTGAGTTGGCATAAAAATGCAAAGCAATTGAGGCATTAAAATGTCATGTGGATCGTATAGCAGTGTTGATTATATGTCAGAATGGAAAAATTACGCCTTGAAATTAAAACCAACCGTTTTTACTTCCTTTTGACGATGCTTTTTTTTTTTTCTGAGAAAAATGTGGCAACACGGGTGGGGTGCAGCCTTATCCAAGTTTTATAGGAATCATTCTGACATTTTCATAAATCCTGACTATGATGGGTGACCCAGGTTCCAAATCTGCATCTTGTGAATCCACAAATTGCCTGGAACGACGTTGGAAATTTCAATTGTGCTCATCATATATAATGTTTAGGACCAAAAATGTCCAACAACTTCCTAAGGATGTCATCTGCACATTCAAGTTAACAATTACCTAGACCCAGTTGTGACAGAGCCACAAGGTACGAATCTCTAGAAAGTTGTTACAATAGTATATATTTGGATAATTTTTAATGTGCTATCGCCGATGTTTTCACTCTTCCTGCACAATCAAGAGTGCTGAAGTTTAAGTACACTCCAACGTTTATCAGCCTAAATGTCACTGTGAAAACTCTGATAAGCAACACGTGGATACTAAAAGTTATTTGTCAATAATCATTCAGGAAACGTATATCAAGACTCGTGAGAAACAGGACGCTTTTGTATATGTTCTCACAAGAAAAGCACCTTTTGCACACTGATGTGTTTTGTGTGATGTCCTTTGTTGGACTTAAATGTCAGTCTAGTAGATAGACAATTTCAACTTTCTTGAATGTCAAATTTGCAAGTACTCTTGCTTAACTTATTGCACATAATTTATTTTAAAATATTGATAATTAACAATAAGTCCACAAACACCAGCAGCTACTATTTTAATAAGTGACTTGTCATTAGTGTCCTGTTAAGAGTCCAGCTTAAAATGCAATTATTCTTAAAGTGAGATAATTAATAACAAATATAGGACAATTTGTGGACAAATGGAATCTTGGGCAGCATTCACCACAATGAAATGCCAAGTCTTTTTTCAATTCAAAGCTTGAAAACAAATCTGCATCAAACTGTCAAACAGTGTTGTCTTTTTAAAGTACTGTGCAACTTGACTAAAGTGCCCATGTACTGTTTTTGCATTATTGCAAGCCCCAATATAGTTCAAAGATGAAACTTCTGGCATCCAGCCAAACAAAAACTTTTGAAATGCACCCAAAGTAATTCAGAAAACAATGAATTAAAACATGAGGAGTTTCAAGGTTTACAAAGCCTAGAAATCCAAACAACCTCCACATTTTTTAAATGATCTTGCTGGTTTGACCTCGTCCAACAGGGTCAAGTGTCTATTGTTTACAACCGTAAATTGGGGAAGGTGTGGAGGAGAGGGTTTAAAAGGGCCAACAAAGGAAGCCAAGCCACTACCTCCTAAACACCTGCTTTAATTTAATTTATAGCAAGTAATAAGCTGGTGTCGAGTATAACCCAGGGTTTTAAACTGGGTGTTTTTAGTGAGCCCTTTGCGACAAAATCCACCACAAACCTGTCACATCACAATGAATGGTCGAGTATCAACAACCAAGATTTTTCGTTGTCTTTTTTTCTACACACATAAGTCAAACTCACGAATTGGAAGGTGGTTTTCTCACCTGAGCACGACCAATACTGGGTTTGTCCGGCCTGGCCAAATAATATGAGTCCGGTGTCTGGCCGTACTGATCCATCACGGGTACTTTGGATGTTTCAATGCCGTCGATAACGACCGGTGGGTCCGTGGAAAAAGTCATTGATCCTTCAAAAGGCAAGGGGGACGAAGACCAAACTGCGTTGGCCAACACTTGCCTCGATCGCCCCCGCGACTGTCCTCTCCCACGTGCGGGAGAATTTCGTTTCGGGGTCCTCGGCATTTCGCTTTGCCGCTCGACCTTGTTGTTGATGCCCGGACAATAACACCGAAGATTCAATGAACGCAGCTGGACATGGCGGCCTTTGGGAAGGTTTTCAATCGCGGCTCAATTACGACACTTTTTCCTCACTAAAGCGCCTCGATAATTAAACCGCGCTAAAGCTGAACAGTTTTACTTGGAGGACGTGTGAAATGATGGCCTCGGCGGGCTTTTATAACGGAGGATGGCGGCGGATGAAAACGGGAATCTCGGAACAACCCCGGCGGCCACCTCAGGACATGTTGCGCCTCTATACGTTTTTCAGCAACAAAGAGCTGACGCTTTTGGCGCCAAATTGTATTTCCCGCCATATTCTTGAATCTTGAGGAGCGCCGTTTCGACACATTTGGCGGCGCTGCTTGTTTTGCATACGAAATCAAGCTGTTTGAACTTGTTTTTTACGAAAAATATTGTTCAAAAACTTGAATTACCAGCTCAAAAAATGGTTTTTTTGTGAATTTATCGGGGGATGTTATTTACGTTTGGCCATATGAGCTAAAGTTAGGACTCGTTCACTTGATGGACTTTGAAATATTGGATCTGTTGCAAGGTTATTAGGTTAATTGAGGTCCCTTGAGGTATAGGACAATTTTAAAGTAAAATTAGGTCCAAGGTTTGACCCTCGAAATTCCCGGGTGACCAATTGGATGACGAAATGATCCTGTTTTTAAACAGATCTACACAATTTTCATGCAGTGGTGTAACTATAATTGTTTGGGTCCAGAAGCAATTTTGGGGGCCGTTAGCGTTTTACACTGATGATGCTGAACTTAATGCTATAGAAAACAAAAATGTACAATATAGTCTTTCGTAAAATCGTTTAAAAAAATAGAAATATGGTTCTTGGCCTATGGGAGACGGAAATCCCTAATAATTTCTTGCGCCACTGACTCCATTGTGGTGTTTTTCAAGCTTTTGTCAAATCGCGGTGCACTTGAAAAAGGAGCAGAATTTGTTAAGGCACATCATCAATATATTTTTTTAAAAATATAATTGTATAATTTTTACCCTGGGCAAACCATTGGGTACGATCCCACTGTTTTTTACACTGTTGGATTACTGAACTTACAGAACATTTTATATTTAAATGTGTCTACAAAATAACCACAATGTAAAGTGGTAATGGTAATCTATACATAAGTACACTTATTCACAGGTAAAACAAAGCCCAAAAATAACTTTATTAATACATGGAAACATATGTTATTGCACTTAATTTATCATATCTTTTGTTTTAATGGAGAAAGTGTTCTTATCTGATGAACCAATTGACATTACGTTTGCTTTGCGATGTAATCTGCGTCTGCAGTTGTTTAATTGTCAAGTACAGAACAGAGACTTGCTTATTTTATTTAATCTTATCATTAATAACCGTAACTAAGATTTAATCTACATTTCTGGACTATTAGTACGTGTATATGGGAAATTAAGCCCTTCAGTTCATTACCGGATCCATGATGCAATTTCTAGATGGGGGTAGGGGTAATGTCCCCAATTCCTTCCTCCATGTACTCAAAATGACTGGCTCAGCCAATTCTGCGGCTAGGGATTCTGAATTTGAAGTTTATTTGGAACTTTGGACTCGAAGTTAGGAGCCTTATTTGATTACCTCACATTTCAGTTTTCTTACAGTTGTTTCCAGATTAAATTTCATGACATATTCGCAAGATTTATCCTTTTAATGAAACAAGTATGGTCAAACTATTATCAAATTGTTTTAGTGTTACTTGGCTACAAAAGGATTATGCAGTTACCTGTCGGGAAATTGATTTCTGAATAAGGCAAGTTATGTACATTTTATGACATTACATGATAGAGATTTTTGTATTGCCGAATGCAGGATATCCTAATCGCATCTAAATCCATTCAATCCCACACATTATAATCATAATCATCCAATCATACCTTAATCAAAGTTTCTAACACAGGTATTTTTAAAAATTATCGATTTAGTGGTGATAAATGATTGTAAAGTCATCGTAATATTTTTGTAATCTCCTCATCAAACATTTCTGACACTCATTCACCCTTTAATAGCTTAAATTTCTTTAAAAAGATCTAATTAAAAATCGCTTGTAAGTCAGGGTCCACATTAGCAAGTATTTTCACCGAATGCAACATAAACGCACATTTGTATGCGTGCCTACACATTTATTGCAGTGTGGACATGCTCACCACATGACTTCGAATATTACAACCGATTTTATGCAAATATGTTTTTTGTTAATCGGCTAAGATTATTTGCGTGACCTGCCCCTGCTAACATAGGAAACTAGCATTCAATGGACGACTTTATCCTTGGCTGGGGTCTAAAGTTCATTATGAATATAGTAGTTCTCATTCATAAATAGACCTATACATTACATGTATTACGGTATTTCAAATTTTATTTGGACATATTGCACATTGGAGCCTTGATTTTTTTTATGGTTGAGTTTTTCAACCCAAATTCCACCTGTTGATTATCTACTCTATTTTATTCCGTGATATCACCAATTGCTCATAAGCAGACTACGAATCAAACACTTGAAATCTTATCGATAAAGTAATAGTTTTCAGTCGCATTTAATTGCATTGGGCCCGCCCCTTTGGTGATCGATGCAAACATCCCTTGAACGTGGGAAATGTGGAACAAATTTATTATTGTAAATGTCGATAAAATATTTTCTAAAATTTGTTAAATGATTGTTGAGTTGGTTGACAATAACAATGGAAGGAGCCAGTCATACTTCAGAAGTTCCACATGTGAAAAACGAAAAGAAAGGTATAAATCCATATATATTTTTATCACCATACATTAGTTCAAATTTTATTTCCTCGACATTGCATGGCAGTTGTACGCTAATAGTATACAGTACTAAGTTAAAATGAGCGGAAAATTAATGATCACCATTTTCTAATTATAAATAATGCTACTTAATGATGGCTATTTGACGATGTCTTATTCAAAACGTTCCTTTAATTAAAAATCTTCATTGATTACTTAGAAGATACTTAGATGAGGGCCGTTTGACAAATTCATTTACGGTATTGTAAATGTATTTTTTTATTCAAAACGTGCCCTCATTAAAAATCTTCATTGCCTAATTAGAAGTGCTATCATGATGTAATTATAGAACAAAGTTTTAATTATTCCACATTTTACGCCGATGGGAAGTGTATAAATGCTTTCTCTGAACCTCCTTGAGGTAGTGTAAAACCTTGGGTTCAGTATAGCAGGAAATTTGTATTTCAGGATGAATCGTCAGTGTAAAAATCCTGAGTACAGTTGCTGTTTTCAAAGTCACTTCTCAACGGCTAGTTCAGTTCCACATAATCGACCAATAGGTACCCTGTCTGTTACGATATCAATTGTTGTAGAAAAATTACACATGGGCCTGCTTTGGCTTTGGATGCCTTTGGGCACTTGAACACAACCTAACCATCCAAACTAAGTTGCTCACATAAAATGTGCACATCTAATCTAAACTTATATTATGACAGTGGTCATTTTATGTATTGTTTGATGTCTGTTCGGTTATTAATTAGTGTGTGGCTTAGCTGGTAGCATAATGTTATTTTTTTGTAAAATTGTTTTCAACACTGCTGTAGAAGGTAAGAACATTCCTTTTCAATTTCCCTCTAAACTCCAGCGGCACACTTGAGGACCCAATGCGGCACACCTGTTGCTAAATACTCATTTAATTGCACCATGAAAGTTTTATCAATGCCAGAGCCGCAACAAATAATTATCGTAATGCATCGAGGTAAAACATGTAAAAAAATCACGTGTAAATGCATGCTATTTCTATTGCAATATTGAATCAGAACATCAATTTGGCCTGAATCCGTTTCAACGATTAATCAATTTCGAATAACTAAGCAAATATAATTTGATCAGTTATCAGTAATTCTTCTATAATTATCTGTTTGGGTGGGAAAATTGCAAGTAAACGTTACTGTTTTTCTGTAGTACTTTCATTTTAAAACTAGAATGTAGTTCAGTGTTTGTCGAACAAAAATATTTATTTAAAGTTATCAGTTATTTGTAATTTGCACGTTGAAGCAATTGACGTTGGCTTGGGACACTCCTCAATTAACCACAAATTGGAACAACAATTTGTTATCAACGGGCAAATGATCTTGACCGAACCTGGTGGTGTGGGTTCGACAATCAGCTCGGCAATTGTGTTTTCAATCAAAAACCAAAAATAATTTCCTTTACGGAACCATTCAAAAAGGACGTCCTCAAAAGTGGGTCTGCTTGCATGTGACCACCATGTGGACAAGAGAGGGAGAGAGGAAGCCATTATGGAGATCCACTAATGATGGTATTTTACAATTTTTGAATTTTTTTCTTTAATTTTTTAAAGGTCAGTGAATGGGGAAATGGACACCTGAAGAAATGTGTCCCCAGTCCCAAATGTAGTACTTGAATTTTTAAAACGTCGGGAATAATGCCTAACTTTGTGTTAAACACCAATTTTATGCTGAAATTTCCCTTCGTGGTCAGAAAATTTCCATTAATCAGAAAAATCTGGGAAAATATCGTGGAATTGGCCGAGAGACTGGTGCTTAAAAATTATAGGATTGGAATTTGTATGTTCCAAGACATTTTCTAGACGCCTTACATTGCATAAAAATTAAGGACGTCTATGAGGGGGAGGGTGGAGTTGTCTGGGCTAAAATGTACACCGTGTGGCGAAGCAAGGTAAGGTTGTACCCGGAAATTGTCTTACGACACACTCCCCCCCCCTTTCCTACTCCTACTCCTACTCTTTCCTGAACGTTCGGGGACGTCTTTTCAGTGGCCCCTTCTTACCACAACTTGCAAATATGCAAATTTTGTTGATGTTTTAATCACGCACAGGGTTTGGTGGTTAGTTTTGTGAAATAAGGTGTGTAAGACATTTGAAGTATGTATATGTATCTGTAAAAAAATATCCTGAGGTTAAAAACAGGCATAAATTTACAAATATAGGACATGTTTTGCCGGTAAATAGTATTATTTTCCTGTGAACCGCCTCCATATAAACTTCCTTTGGCATATGCAGCGGTATTTCCTTATATAACATTGAGCATGGTATTTACTGAACCGTTTCCTAGTATTGCAACTGACAGATTGAAGGCCAAAAATTTCAACCAAAAATGTAACTTGTATATATATTTTTTTTTTAAAAAATACTTATTCATGTACTTTTTATCATTTGATTTTATTTTTCTATGAAATACAGGTTGTGTAAGATGGCGTTATGTCATAGCATTCTTGGGATTCTTTGGAATGATCAATTCCTACACGATAAGGGGTCACTTGAGTGTCACTTTGGTGGCCATGGTCAACAATACAGATGACTCAACAAATAACTCAACAGAATGTCCCGCAGACTTTAGTGACTCCACTTCTAGTGAAAGGGTGAGTTAAGGACTCATAAGCTGTACTCACGAAATAGATTTCAAATAAATTTGCTTAAATTCTATCCAAATCTATTCTGTGGCTACAGCTATTCTATGGGTTTTCTATCGATTTTTTCCACATCGGTATTTCCAAAATCGGTATTTTCCTCAAGTTTAAAGTCAAGATTTTTTCAAGTTAGACAACAAAAATTTGAGTGTGCAAGTTTAGACTTGTGAATCACTTTTACTTTCTATTTTTAGACTGGAGATTTTGATTGGGATGAGCAGTTGCAAGGCATCATTAATGGAGGATTCTATTGGGGTTACATGATTCCCCAGGTTTTGGGTGGTAGACTAGCAGAACTTTATGGAGGAAAAAGAGTGATTTTTGTTGGAGGACTCATCGGTGCAATTTTTACTCTCATTGGCCCTTGGGCAGCTGATGTGCACGTGGGCTTCTTCATTTTTACTCGAATTATGTGTGGATTAGGTTTGGTAATTATTGTTGTTTTCGATTTACATTATATATTTTGATATTGCAATATTTCAAACAGTTGCAAAACTGAATGTTTTAATTACAAACATAGGAAAATCGGAAAAATATCTTAAAGTAAATTGTCTAAGGGGCCATTCAAAAAGGACGTCCTCAAGAGGGGGCTAGAGGGGAGTCTGCTGGCATGTGGGTAGGGGGAGGGGGAGTCTGCTGGCATGTGAACAGGGGGAGGGGGTAGCCATTATCGACGTCCTCTGATATTGGTAATTTTAATTTTTTTGGATTTTCTGTTTAATTAAGTTTTAAAGGTCAGTGAAAGGGGAATTGGGCACCAGAAAAAATGTGTCCCCAGTATGTGAAGTGGGTGGTAACGGGGTCTTACCAAAAGTGGACAGGATTAGGGAGGGGAATGGAAACAGATTCAAATTTTGAAGGAATTTCTTGGACGTCTTTTTTGAATGGCTCCTAAACATTCTATATGCTTTTACAGGAACTTAATTTCCTCCATTTACATGCTTTAATTCCTTAATCCTATATTGGATGTTTTCAACATCCAAAATATGTCTAAAAGTACAATATAGGCGGATTGGCATTTTCCCAATGCAATGTTTGTATTTAAACTCCATAGATTTGCACTCCGATTGCGCAACTAAGGTGTTTGAAATATTCTTTTTCTCAGATTAGCATAATATTTGTTATTTACAGTCTGTGTTCACTCCTGCTTTGCATGCAATAATAGCGCGTTGGTGCCCTCCAAATGAAAGAAGCAGACTTTCTTCTTTTGTTTATTCTGGTATGTAAATACACGAGGTTAAGAGTCCCAGAATTTCATCAAAATAAGTTACCTGTAACAATTTTGAATTTCATCTCAGGGAATCAGTTTGGCACCATCCTCGCCATGCCCATTTCTGGAGCTCTATGCCAATATGCGCCTAACAATGGCTGGCCATGGCCATTTTATGTTTTCGGTACGATTTTTAGAACAATTTTGTTCTTGCACAATTTCATAATTCTGTTTTTAATGTCAGGATGCATTTTCCAATACAGGTATAGTCTGTATCGTTTGGTTGATTTTATGGTTGATATTTATGCACGACACGCCATCCAGTCATCCTTGGATATCGGAAAAAGAACGTTCTTACATTTCCACCAGCTTATGCAAAGCTGTTGATACCAAATCTGTAAGTTTGGAGAATTTCTTTTTACTGTTGTTTATCTCGTATGTTATTCAAACAAATGAAATATCTCATCTGACATTTTAGACGAAGCCTCCTGTACCTTGGAAGGCTATTTTCACTTCAGTGGCGTTTTGGTCACTTCTTTGGGCTCACTTTGGTCACAATTGGGGATTTTATACATTGCTGACACAAATCCCAACGTACATGAGCAATGTTTTGGGTTTCGACATTGGAGAGGTATTGTTCTAGATTCCATATTTGTGTTATATTATTATTGTTGTTGTTGTTGTAATAGTATGGGGTTTCCCCCAATCAATGTCTTCACCCTCTTTGGCCTTGATTATTTTTGGGCCCTTAAACACCATTTAACCATCTTTCTATAAGGGGTTTATAACTGGCAAGATTTAAATAGACCTATGGAAATGCAAAGTTTGTTGCAAATCAGAATTTCAGTGTTTTGGAAAGTTCATTATTTCTGTTCCTCCTGATGAAAGTACCTGAAACCTGATGAAAAAACTAATTTTGGAGTTCTTTAAGACTCAGCTGTCATCTCCTTAACAATCAGTTTTAGGTTTCATGGACAACATGTATTTGATGTTATAACTACACGATTTTGTTCAGACTATAATCTGAATTTGTTATTGTTAAGTGTTCGTTTACAGAAAGAAAATTTAAAGAAAATTAATGAGTTTTCAAATCTTTATGTTGAATTTAGAAAAAATATATATGTAGATGTCAAGTTTGGCATTTTTTAATTATGGCATATCCCTGAAAATGTAATTATGTTGCCCCAATGTTGGAATGTTGCCATCACTTTTTCTTGGACGGCAAGCAAGATGCTGTATGTGGAATGGCAGTGCATGATGTTTCCTATACATCAGAACCTGTCTAAATGCATAACCTCTCTTACAGCATAAAATGTACCGGTTCCGACTGGGGACCTGTGTATAAATGAACCTGTCTAAAAAGCCTATTTTTCAACGGCCAGAGGAATATGCTTTTAGACAGGTTCTTCTGTGGTGAGATAAAGTATCCACAAGTTGACTTGGTAATCAGTTTGCATCACTTGGGGGTAATTTATTATTATAATCTAATAAATAGCATTATGCTAGTAATAGTGCAGTGGGCATTAATGTAATATGTTAGAATGCCATTTTTACTGAATTGAGATTTTCCACAAAATTTAGTCCAAGCTATATGTTTAGAAAACACTTTTATTCGTCTTAAATCCTCAGAATGAAATGACTAGACTTTGTAACTTTCCAATTCTCGTTTTTCTTTCTCATTTGCATTTAGAATGGCTTCTATTCCAGTGTGCCTTACATTGCTATGATGCTAGTAGGTTATGCCAGTAGTTTTACTGCTGATACTTTGATCAAGAGAAAAATTCTGAAAGTAAGAACTGCTCGGAAAACATTTAACTCTATAGGTGAGCGAAAATTCAGTTTCAACAATCGTTTGATGCTTTGTATCATGTATGGTAACCACTTGGCATTGTGTGAATTTCAGCATTATATGGCTCTGCATTCTTCCTATTGATCATCACATTCCTAAAATGCCAAACTATGGGAATATACAGTTTGTTGGTGCTAGCAGTTGGAGTGGATGGTGCTATGTATGCTGGCTATCAGATCAATCACGTGGACCTTTCGCCAAATTTTGCTGGTAGGCGCCATTTATGATTTCTTGGCATGATATACTAGTTAGAAATTAGTTTAGAAATCTGGGATTTGTCGAACTAGTGTTGCATGTCTACTTTTAGGAACACTACAAGGCATTACCAATATGGTTGCATGTGTACCTGGAATAGTCTCTCCATACATAACAGGAGTGATTACAGAAGGAGGGGTTAGTTCCAAATACTTTTAAAATTTGTAGCTGAATCAGGATATGTATGTGTATGTCCTGTATTTTTGAAATGCATGCTTTTTTTGTGGATTTTTACCTGTAGCAAACCAGGGAAAATTGGTCAATCATATTTTACATCACAGCTGCCATGTTATTTGTCTTCGCGTCGCAATATCTAATATTTGCCCAAGGCACTACACAATTTTGGAATGATCCTAACATTATTGAAAAAGAGGAGGAATTTTCTAAAAATTCGATTGATCTATCGACAGAAGTGAATGTTGAACCAGTACTTGTGCAGACTTCAGATTGAACGTTTTAAGTTTGACTTTATTTTATTATTCGTTAAAATCTTTTAATCATATAAGTTATTCATTCAGATTATTTTATTTGATATCAAGGATCTGACTTGCATATCACGTGCCAAAATGGCCCTGGGAATAACCAAATATTTCAATTTCAAAAGAACGATTAGCAAAATCTATGCCACATAACAATACCACAAAACATTTCATTTTTTATTGAAATTTGGCAATGTGAAACTTGGAATAGTATTTGACAAATCCACATTTTTCATGACAATGTATCGAAGTTAACTGCATGATTTAATTTTCATTACCATTTAGTTGTTTATTCATTCACTACCATAGTCATTAAAATTGTTAGAAAAATAAAAGGGAATTTACGATAGTTTATATAGACCAGAAATAACTTCAGTACGTTTGTGATTTGACAAAATGTATAGGAAATAATCATACATAAGTAATTTAAGTCACTTTTGGTGAATTTTATATGAAATTGGATTTTACACTGTATAGTTAAGGTACTTTATGTACTTTGTAACGTTATGTACTGTTTCTTCAGATCTGAGGAATATATATAGTTGGCGAAACAGTGGATTTGTAATAAAATTTTGCCCTGAAAGCTTTCACAAAGCATATATGTATTTTCATTTTAAACATATATAATTCATGGGCACTTGGAACTATTTCATACTGTCTTGTGTGGAACCATTTGACTCGCCCTGTATATAGTATACTTTTAAATCTGTAAACGAATTGATATGATGAATACTATTGTACGATAATTATGATACGATATGTCCATCATTAAATGATATTTGATAGATAGTGATATTTATTATAACAGGTTACAGGGTAGATTAAAATATAGCATATACTCGTAGATAACAGTACCACTCAATTATATAACCAAATATTTTCTTCATTAAAGTTTATCAGTTTGTCAAATTGTGTAATTTGTCGCATTAGTTATAAACAATAAATTTAAAATCAGAATACTAAAATCAGTTTTTAATGCAAATATAAATGCAGGTACATTTTTATAGAAGTCAGATTTGCTTATTTTTCTACAGTTCTTTGCAAGTATGAAGTTTTTAGTTTAATTCAAAAATTCATAAATTAGGCGAAAATGTCGTTTACATTAATTTAATTTTTGGTTCTCCATTTCTATATTGTTTTAAATTGTTTAAAAATTTTAAAAAATATTGTAGTTGCGTTTTAGTTGCGCGGAATGCGTCATAGATGGCGCTGCTATCTTTAACTATGCAACCCATTGCCAATGCCTCTAGCATATAGCCTACAATGAAATTTATACATACAAGTTCCATTCCCAAGTACCAACTTCTTGGTTTCATTTATTCTACAGTAGATTTAGATCTTTAGAAATATTTAGACTTTTACCTTTCTGGAATTTAATTCTCAGGCAATGAAGATTGTCAAGTATGTTCAGTGATTTAATTTAGCATCACCTTAATTTTATGGTTTTAATCATAAATTTCATTTGCGGCTAATGATCAAAGTTATGAATCGTACCAGGTACTTAGCGGCATTACACAAGTTGATAAGTTAATCACTTATCTAGTCTCAGGTTAAATAAAAAAATGTTTTTCAAACACAAACATTTATATCTTAATAATGTTTGAAGGTGATATTGAAACAAACAAAATTTAAAATAGGACAAAGAAGAATTGTGAAAATATAATCTATTTGTTTTAACCATATGTCAATATGATACTCAAATTACTCAATTTGGTGGAGATTTGGTGGAAAACAGCTGAAAATAGAGGCCATGAAGCGAGCACATGTAGTTTTCAACCTATTTGGATATAAGTTATGCAAATCTGTTTTCAGCTAGGTTGAAATCAGTTTCATTACTACAGCTTACAACTCATGAGATACAAATCACATTCTTTGGAAATAAGTATAATTTAATCATGGGTAGCAACTTATGATCTAAATTACATGTAGCGTTTATGTAACATTACTGATATCCTCATCAACAGATGATTTTTAGTTGGTTAAATCCATAATTAATCACATTGTTTCGGCTTACAATAATGATTGTGGCATTTTCTCAATAACTGAAGTACTTTTAATATTAAAACAAAACAAAAAAACAACTTTGCACTAGCGAGGCACTTTTTGTAGTGAAAGTTAAAAATTCTGGCTAAAGATGCTGGATACGTAAAACATTTGCTAGAAACTATAGGTGCTTAGTGGGGTTGTTATATAATACCACCACACCACTGACAGTGCAGTATTTTTTATCGCTTTTGGTATCTTAGTACAAATGATGTGTCCATTGGAATGCACGTAGGCTCATGAACTTTGTGCAAGTACCTAAAGACTTAGATGTTATGTCATTCTGTATCTCAAAATCTTCGGATAATTTAAATTATCGGTTTTTTTTAACCATGCAGTGTCAAAATGAGAGACTGAAAATGAGAAAAACTGAGAAAGTTTGATAACTGTATAACCAAGTGAAATTTTTAAGCATCATCAATCAATTTTATCATTGCAGAATGTGTTTATCGTTCAACCTGCCAAATAATGAAGTGCTTCACGACAATGGCACATGTCATCGTTGTCAAACTTAATTTAATATCTTCTATATATTTATCAATTAAGAAATGATGACAGCAGATTATGGCTAACAAAATCCAGTTTGTCTGAACCCGGATTTTCAAATAGTTTTTCACATAATCCTGTAATCGGAACTCGACTCAGTTTAGTTTTTAATTAAGGGGCATTCAATAATCATCATCAAAGTCTTATTATAAACTATAATAAAAATTCGGGTTTATTTAATTGTGAATTAATTTGTTAGCATCTTTGACCTGTATACCATTCCGAAAATCTGAAGTAAAAGTATCGAGAATTTATAATTTGCTTGTTTTGCACATAAACCTTACCAAGTTTCTTAGAACAACAATATAACAGGAAATATGTGCAGACAAATTGCAGTTTATATTACATACCAGATACCACACATTTTTATGTAAAAGTCCGGGTTTTATGCAATCAAAATTTCCCTTCAGAAATAATGCAGTTTTCGTAAATACAATTTAATGACACTTTGAAATTCCAAACTTACTGCAAACAAAACCTGCAATTTATTAGAATATAATCCAGTTGCATTAATCCTGATTATAAACACATTTATTTTGATAAATAACAAAGGACCTTATGCAAATTGCGTTAATGACGACATAATGCATCTTTAAGCTGTTATATAAACAAAGTTTTGCCTGTAGACAAAATTTGATCTGTCTATACTTATATGTTGAGTTAAGTCTGATGTTGTCTGAGGCATAACGCTACTTAAGGGGTGATCCATAAATTATGTCACACTTTTTTACCTATTTTTAAACATCCCCCACCCCTTTGTCAACCCGTCGATTATCTCCCCCCCCCCCAATTATTTTTTAATAATTATATATTCTTTTATAATTTTATTTGTTAAAATACTTAAAAATATTAAAAAACTTAATTTTAAACAGGACCCAAATCTTTTTTCCCAACTGCTATTCAAAATTTCCAATGTTAAAAAAGTTTAAAAAACTAGCGCATATTTTTTACCGTTTGAAATAAATTTTGATTGTGTGATGTCACATTACCGAACCACACCCCCACCCCTTGGTCACAATTGTCACAAAAAACAATCAACCCACCCACCTCCCTAGGTGTGACATAATTTTTGAATGGCCCCTAAGGTCCATCGATCCTTTACCAAGAATAATATCGACCAAAATGACTCCTGAAGCGACTTATATGAAAACTGACAGACTTTCTGTAAGTGCGGGGTAATACTTATCTACATTCTTTGTTACTTATCGATGTTTCCGACCTGTCATGCAGTTCATAGTTTGTTGGAATGTCGAGTTCAACTGTCGTAAAAATAGACAAATCCGGCTTGGTGTTGATATGACCGATAATCAAAAAAAGATTGTTCTACTTCTGTTTTTTGCCACACTACATGTAGAGCTGTAGTCAGTGCATTATTGAATCTAAGAAAAATTAAAGGTATATATTAAAGGCAAATGGTCGTCAAACACCATAATAATAAATACATGTGCAGCTATAAGAAGAGTTCAGATTATTTTGTCTATGATGTACTTTTCTGGAAAAAATCGATCAGGTGTATTTGTGTAGATTAGCAGATCTTGACTTTTTCCAGCTCAAAAGTACCTGTGAAGCAAATTATATTGTGATTAGTATCAAGAATTTTAGGTTAGAATATCACAAATTGTATATTTATTTATCATGAATGTAGTTAAGGTTCCAAATGCTATATAGACACGGGATGGATTTCATCCCAGCTGAAAGCTGATTTGTATTAGTTGCTCGTTGCGCATGCGTACATGCACAGCTACATAAATTTCAACCAAATCAATTTTCAACTAGTGACATTAATTCTTTGACAACAGCTATTGAAATACAACAAGTCTAACTCCCCAAATAGCTTTGAACCCGATTCATCGATCACGTTCACGATCACGATCACGTTCTTGGTCGTGCGATTTTTAAACATTAACCCTAAAGATTAGAATGTTGTACGGCGTCGTAAAATGAGTGGGATAGGTGCATTTGTGAAATTAAGTTATCGGTTGTCAAGTTATAAATAACATTTTAAGTTTTCGACTGTATGCAAACTTGCAGTGCATGACTGCATTGCAGGAAAGCTAGTTGAAGAGATGTACAGTAGAACCTGTCTAAATGCATCCTATGTAAATGAATAACCTCCCTAAAAGCATAAAATGTAACAAAAATAACATTTTAAGTTTTCGACTGTATGAAACCTTGAAGTGCATGACCGCATTGCAGGAAAACTAGTTGATGAGATGTACAGTAGAACCTGTCAATTGTACCTTTGTAAATGAATAACCTCCCTAAAAGCATAAAATGTAACAAAAATAACATGTTAAGTTTTCGACTGTATGCAAACTTACATTGCATGTCTGCTTTGCAGGAAAGCTAGCTGATGGGATGTACAGTAGAACCTGTCTAATTGGGAACCCGTGTGTAAATGAACTTGTCTAAAAGCATATTTTGTACTGATCCCATGAGTGTGATTGTAGGCAGGTTCTACTGTAACAGTACCAATTAAATAATAATTCAATTAAAAGTATTGTACAAAATACATTAGTGATATTCTTCATACATTATATCGATCTCCTTTTTATTTATTTATTTTTTTAATTATTGCTGATTGTCAAAAACTTTATTAAAACTTGATTCGTTATTAATAAGCTCTTTTAATTAATAAGCTCTTAATACTTTTAAAAGTAAGATAACGTCGACATGATTAGCGTTAAATCGTTTATCATGTAGATATTGAGTTCTATGAATTGAATAAATAATAATAATAATAATAATAATAATTAAGGTTAGTTGTCATATGGTTATATCATATGGATATTTGCATTACCTTAGTTTTATAATATTGAGTTCTATGAATTGAATAAATAATAATAATAATAATAATAATTAAGGTTAGTTGTCATATGGTCGTTAACAGTTATCATGACTATCAAATTGGCCCTAACTAATACGAAAGCGACGGTGGTATGCATGGTTATGTTTTTGAGCACTAGTTGGCATAAATTATAATGACATAACTTCACTTAATAAACAAAGAATATAATAGGGCACTATCCCAGTACCGCAGTACGTAACATGTGCCCTTTCTAATCTGAACAGCTGTTTGAAAAACATTTACGAACAACACGGACACACAAGGGACATTAACATTACACAACCTGATATGAAATTTCTGAAACACATACAGTATGTGTTTCTATTTTTCTTTTTCCGAAACATTTCGGGTACTTACTCAGAATATGGTGAACTAATTAATAATTAGCTTATTATTTTCATTTAATTCAAATAGTTCAGTGATTCGACCTCGTAGCGAAATATTCCCCACTTTTCTGCTGTATAGTTGCGAATAAAACCACAATTATTACATGTTTTGTTTCTAAAAAATATGATTTCGTGGTTTTGCAACGTTGCTTCTTCCTATCTTGAAGTCGAAAAAATTGCAATAATTTGCTTTTAATATAGGATATATAGGTGGTGGTTTCTAGGTAACATGAGGCCCTGCATGCACACATTAACACCTAGCTGATGAAAATATCCCTCTTCGGTTTTGAACGAAGGTATCAGCTAACCCCCACGATACACATTTTTAAAACCATTTCTACTTTTATTTAAAATGATCCTACTGACTGACCACAGAGTGGTCAGATTTGTATACGGTCATTGGGGTGCATTGAATTCGGTCGTCCAAGGACTGGTTCACTGCAGTTTTGCGGTCAATATTGATTTGATGATGGAGGCTCTGTACTAATTTCTGTCTGCGAATCGGGATAGAGCCTCACCAAATCGTAAGTTGTGGTGATAAACTGTCTGACGCAAACTTTAGAAAATGAAAGTGGTCGAAAATGAGGAGACACGGGGGAAATTCCAATGCTTCTTTTGGAATTCTTACAATTGGACAACTATGTGGAACTCTTCTGATTCAAAAATATCTTGATGTGGTGAAAAAAAAATACAGGAGGTTGAGATGGCCAAGGGACAAAATAATGACCAAACTTAACTTGGGTTAAGTCTTGGGTTAATACTTGTTCTGATGTTACAGATGAAATGACCAAACTTAACTTTTTATTTATCTATGCATGGTTGTAGTTAAGGTAAGCGCTGTGAGTAAGGTACTTTATTGTCATGTGCATGAATAATAACCGAAATATGATACATGCTTATATATGATGTACGTCTGCAGTGGGTCCTTGATGAAATGAACCCCGACTTGAAGTGATGCCTTTAAACATTAGACAATATGTTAAACATGTTAGACATTTTTAAAGGCTAGATACCTTTAAATATACTTATTTTTCAAAATAATTAATTGTACCGTTTTTTCACGTATGTAATTTTTAAATATTTTATTTATTTTCTGTAAAAATTAAGTGACAGTTGTGGTTGGGGCCCCCTTTGTAACCTGGCAACCGATAGTTTTAGTCCCAATCAGTCACTGCACATCCATCTGTAATTTCAAAGTTATGTAATTTGACCTGGTTATTATTATTATTATTTGAAACGTTAGTGAAATAGTATTTATTAACAAACCGGTTAAATAAAAATGTAATAATTTGTGTAGATTAGGATTTTTAACATATCATATGTTCATATGGACCCATTACAGTAGAACCTGTCTAAACGCATATACGCTTAATTGTGAGCGGTGAAAAATATACTTTTAGACAGGTTATGGTTTTAGACAGGTTCATTATTGTCACTGGTCCAAAGTCGGGACCGGAACAATTTATGCTTTTAGAGACGTTATTCATTTACACAGGAAACATTTAGACAGGTATTACTGCATTAGCAAGGTTATTTTGATGTTTTCATATTATTTTATACGATGTAACTATGAAGTTATGAATAATGATATGTGTTCGCAATGACTTAATTTTTGTAGTCTGGAGGTACCTAATCTTAATCATGTTAAATAGGTTAATTATTCTAATCATATTGTTCTAAAATATTACTGTGCATTTGCAACATACAGCAAGTACTCTTTTCCTAAAAAGAACTTTTTTGTAAACTATATGACATTACATGTCATTTGTTCAAACTTATGCTCACACACTTGATATTTAACACATTTCAATGTATTTTAAGATTTATACGAAATTAACATTATATGACATTATAATCTTTAAAATCAAAGCTTTTCGATGAAATTCCTTTTAAACAAGCCAATCTTTTAAAATGATATTGGTGTTCATTGGTGGCAGTAACTACATTTTCTTATATACATGCAAACTGTGCAATTAAAAAAATTAAAATTAACCAGCGAGTACCACTGCTGTGCGAGTTACAACCGTTGTTGTGACGTCATTCGGCTGACGTTGTTTTTAACTTGTACATGTTAAACATGTTTTTAACGCCATTTTAAGATCATAACTGACCTCGATTTGCTTTTCGCATAGATATTTTAAGCACTAGGCAGTACAATTATTTCTATGTACATATATATTAAAGAAAATTTTGATAGAGAATATTGTATTAATAATGATTTTATTTTATTTGGGAGCTCTTTCAGGGAAAATCTTGACGTTTGACCTAGCTAAGTGAGTGACTGACGAGCAAAATCGTTTCATAAAAATCAGTTATTAATTTATATTTTATTTAGGCTACCAATGTAACAGTTGTGATATATCTTTGTTGACAAAAATCTAATTTTATTTATTTATTGACATTGGGAAAGTACAAAGAAACTTAACACAATGTAAAACACTCAAGAGTAGAATAAAAGAGTAGAATATATAGGAACACTTTGAACAACTTTGTTTTTCTAGAAGTTGTTATAAATTTTGGCTGAGGTAAGAGAAATTCGAACTAAATTTCTGGCAACATTGTTAGCATTTTTTGATTACAAAAGAATAAAAAATTATATAATTGACATAAGTAGCTGAAATAAATTAATGCTTGTACATGGAAATCTTGATCCAAGTGTTATTTAAAATAATATGCTCATGCTGTTATGCAAATAAGAAAGAAATTTCAAAAATTCATGGCATTTCTTGTCATGTCAATTCTTATTTCTGCAATTTAAATTACAAATTAATCTAACATCGTAATTTTAGGATTTTGTTGTAACAATGATCAAGAATGTGAAATAAAAAATGGCGATATCTGCGTATCAACAGTTATCCCACCATTTTAAGATTGTGTTGATTAATTTGACACGATTATCATTTTCAAAATATCAGATACAATTGCTCCGCTTGTCTGATAAGATAAACATGATTATTCTTGGATTACCTGAACTTCATCCTATCATTTTTGTGATCTCGTGAACATTGATGAAATTGTGGAGTGGCCCTTTAATGGTGTTTCATGCTTTAAAGTTATTGATTTTAACAACGCCCATTGGTTGAACTTAGACGGCAATATTTTGAAATTTACTATCTAAGAATTTTCATGCTGTGAATGTACTAATCGAATCACAGCATTCCATTTTTTTTTAAATATTACAATCTAATTTTTACTTGACAGTGAAACGTGTTAGTTGCAATTATCTCTTTCCAATGCACGTTTATGTATGTATAAATTAATCTACTTGAAAATCTAAAACTACAGTATCTATAAAATTTGTAACGAATTGAGAGAAAAATAATTTTACGTCAAGAGAAAAATATTCCACAATCTTGCATTATTAAATAATGCAAGTTTTAAAATCATGAAATCTAATCTATAATTTCGCTATATATGTTGCATCAAAAAGTATGCAATCTGGTCAATGCTTACGATTTCCAAACTGAAAGTAAGGAAATAATTAAAATATGAAACAATCCGTGGTTAAAATTTTCACGGATATGTGTAGGTGAATAATTTTAATTATAAATTTAGATCCTTAAAAGGTTTGTTACACAAAATGGGAGTATATAGTAATTCCAATTATAATGAAACCTAAGGGTTTTATCAGAATCAAAGTCATTTTTGTATTTTATTGAAACATGCAGGCACTTATTATGTATTATTTAAAAAAAAAAAACATCCCAATCAGTCTTATATACCTGCTTTCCATTATCCAGGTTTTTTTTACACAGTTTTGCTAGATATTTCAGGACTGCACTTGAAATATAAAAAGCATCATATTTTAAAAATGTTAAAACCGCAGTCCTGAAATATCTGGCAAAACTGCGTAAAAAACTGAATAATCGGAAGCAGGAATATAAGAATATATATATGAATATAATTTACTTTTAATGGGATATACAGAGGGTGAAGACCTAATTATTTTACAAATTTAAGTGTAAATATCTCTGCATGCAATTAGTTAATATTTTTCAAACGGTTGTTTCTAAAATTAATCCTATGGGACATTCCTAAATATCATCAAATCCAAAACGATAAAACGACAGGCCAGGGAATTGGGTGAGCCAGTGCCGATTTTCCGAAGGTCATGTAACGTGGCGGCTCGTCCATAGGTACTGCGGAACTGCAGCACCCCCAAAGAGAAAAGAAAAATGAAACTATAAAAGCATTCCTAAAATCGCCGAAGAG
The DNA here is from genome assembly GCA_034698625.1 of Julus scanicus. Classification (NCBI taxonomy): domain Eukaryota; kingdom Metazoa; phylum Arthropoda; class Diplopoda; order Julida; family Julidae; genus Julus; species Julus scanicus. The sequence goes on from JAQGBW010001208.1 coordinate 26,708, forward strand.
CAGAATAATGTTTTACTCCTTTCAAACGGTGGGTCCAAAATTGGGCTAATAGGCACTGTTGTGCCATCCTGCAGTTAAGCTATGGCACTTTTGTGCTCCTCAGTTCCAGTGGCGGGCTGCACACCAGGCTACGAGGAGAAAAGAGCGCTGTCCCTCCGCCAGTGTGACAGATTTACAGAGTGGCATCCCATACAAAAATAGTGTGCAAAAAATGACCAGAAAAATATCCCAGGGCATTTCCTGCAGAAATTTGATACAATTGAGGTCTACATTACAAAATTGCGCATGTTCCATGCACGAGCGCCTCTAGTGGCTAAATTTGCTAGGGGACAGCCAGTGTCGTCCATGTAGCTTAGATTGATTTTCGTCTTTTTGGAACGAATTTTTTGGATATATGGGAATTTTAATGTGAGTTTTTGAAATATGGGAGTGGAAATTCCACTTTGAAAACGTGTCGGCAATGTTATTTAACCAAAACGGCATTTTAATTGAATTTTACCATGTGTTGCACTAGCATATATAATGATAAATCTGTTGTACATCAGAAAAGATCACACAACCAGCATGGCGCATGCGTGATCACGTGCAGGGAGTTCTGCGCATGCGCAAGACTGGAAGTAGTTTAAAATTCTGACTTTAGCCACGCCTCGTATAAAAAGTGTGACAATTCATGACTTTCTTGATCGTTTTTTGGGAATTCTGCGACTCCAACTGAATGACAATGTTTATTTGTTTGTTTGTTGATTTTTAACGTTGGCCTATTTCTGCAACACGAGGGCTAAACACCAACACCAGGGGATGAGCGTTCAACACCTACCTGGGAATTTAGCCTACGAGGGGGGACTTCCACCCCCTCTCGAGGGGTCATAACGTGCAACAATCAACACGGAACCTCGGTTTAAACTCTCATCCAAAAGAGCCTCCACTTTGGGAATTTCTCCCATTCGTAAAAATTCCCACCGACCTCGACCTGGGAGCAAACCCAGCATCTTAGGATCGAGAGGCAAGCACATAACCCACTCGACCATCGGCGTCGGCTTAATGACAATTGAAAGAAAGTACAAGAAAATGCAAAAAACGTACCTATGCAAAATCTGATTGACTAATTTAAAAAAAAAAAAAAAAACGGGCATACATTTGCGAGTATATATAGTATATAGGCTACATATATAAGTACTTCTCGCATAATGAAACATAATGAAATCTACTGGTCATAATATAAATTAAGTTCCCTAAACGATACTATTAGAATCTGCCATACTCATAGTTGGTACTTTAAATCGCCATTTCTTTCTAATTTTAAAGTTTTTAGAGATGCTATGGCATAAATCATGGAATTGATGCTCCTAAAGTTGTTTTTACAACATGGAACACAACAATTCCACGTCATGATGCTTAAAAATCGTTTTAAAAAACCTAAAAAAATACGTGTAACTGAATGACACGTTTTTGGCCTGCCCCCAGCAAAATGCATAAAAAACTACCGCAGAGGGCGCTACACGTAACGACCTAATACCTCTCTAAGGTAATACCTCCCTAAGCCGATGCCTCCCTAAGCCGATGCCTCCCTAAGCCGATGCCTCCCTAAGCCGATGCCTCCCTAAGCCGATGCCTCCCTAAGCCG
>JAQGBW010001209.1:0-28311 GCA_034698625.1 Julus scanicus
TTCGTTTTACGGCTTTTCGCTATACGGCCTACTTTTCTGGAACGTATCTAGGCCGTAAAACGAGGTATGGGTGTATTGGAAATCCCATATTTGGCCATAGTGTATTTGGACACAAGTATGATACATTATGTGCAGTAATATCATTTATTTATTTCAAAAACAAATACTGTTCTTTTATATTTTTTTAATACATTAATAATTGTGCCTTATTAAACATAATATTTAATAATATATACTAAGTCCAAGTTTTCTTTCATACATGGACATAAAACTACGTAAATAAGCACATATATAAGTCATAATATCGCATAAACTGTATGACTTTACCCGGGATTGTCCACATCCATTTTCCCTGATTTATATCATGGAATATGAAAAAAATGCAAGTCTAGCCAACATGATATTATTTTTTACAAAAAATGGCGGCTAAAACTGTTGACATTTAGCTTCCTTTTTTAGTGATATTTCAAAACTTGGGTCATTAATTTCCTCATATATGAGAACCTGTAATATATTTAATAAAATAGCATGTTTATTCAATTTATTTGTGAGAAAAAAGACGATTTGGGGTTGAGATGAAAACTTTAAATTTAATGATTGACGCCATTTTATTGAAACCTGACGTAATGTAACCATTTACTGTATTAATACAATATCGTCCAATGTTATTGTACATTCTTTACAGTGGGGGTTGGTGTGTGACCGAAAGTACCTAGTTAGGATCTTCCAGACATGTCATTTCGTCGGGGTCACTCTAGGGGGTTTATTTTGTGGATTAGTGGCTGATAGATATGGAAGGAAAGTGACCTGGATGGTCTCCACGGCTGGAGAAGCCGTTTTGGGAATAGCTGCAGCTTTTATTCCCAACTTCGAAGCTTGTTGCATTCTGTTCTTACTCAGAGGAATTTTCCTTCAAGTAGGTCTCAACTCCAAATTTCTGATAAAAAATCTGAAATACTCCACATTCATTCCTACTCTTTTGTATCAAGAGCGAAAACACGACATGCTATACACTGATGATGGAAATGTACCCTGTGAAGTACAGAACCAAAGCAGGGATTCTCACACTGTCAGTACCAGCTTTAAGCCTGGCTTTCTCCAATTTGTTGGCTTATTTTATCTACGATTGGCGCTATCAGATCCTGGGGCAGAGTTTGGCCCCTCTTGTCAGCATGATAGGGTTTAGGTTTGTATTTACTTGCTGGAAAAGGTCAGGTTTCTGCAGATATTCCTTTCACGGAAGCCTCGTGAGATATGTCAAGAAGTGCCAAAATTTGCATACCTTTCAAGGAATCACTCCACATCTATTCACTAGTCAAATAGGTTTTAAAAAAAAGATGTAGGTAAATCATGAGATGCAAACATCAACTTGATTTTTCGAGTGATGTAAGCGCTTTGGGCCTTGTCAATATAACTGAACGTAAATTTTAACATGGTTTGTTGATGAAACCCTGAAATCATACTAAACAGTTCTTCATGATCATGGAAAACACAAAATGAGCAAATTTGACAATCATTTTAAGGATTTCAGAAAGACGAAAACACAAAACTTGTTCTCATTGGCAAATTATTGTTTTTTAATCCATCTTTCTGAAAAATTTGATATGGGGCCATTCAAAAATTATGTCACACCTAGGGGGGTGGGTGGGTTGTTTGTTTTTTGTGACAAGTGTGACCAAGGGGTGGGAGGGTGCTTCGGTAATATGACATCACACAATCAAAATTTATTTCAAACGGTAAAAAATATGCGGTAAAATTTTTAAATTTTTTTCAACATTTAAAATTTTGAATAGCAGTCGGGAAAAAAGATTTGGGTCCTGTAGTGACTTAAAACTTTCTTCCCGATAAAATTATAAAAGAATATAGAATTATTAAAAAATAATTGGGGAGGGGAATGTAATCGATGGGTTGTGACATCATTATGGATGGGGTGTAGTAAAATTTTTGACAATTGTGACAAAGGGGTGGGGGGTGTTTAAAAAGAGGCAAAAAAGTGTGATATAATTTATGGATCACCCCTATGAGTGAAAACTTGTAGTGGGAGGAGAGGTGAAAGGTTACCTGTTCTAAGAAATCTGGTCTCAATTGCTTGTTTAAGACAAATTCTACATTATATCACCTTTTGGTTATTTTATAAAGGTATGTTAAGGAATCCATTCGATGGATGCTGTCCCAACAGAGGGTCCAACAGGCCCTCACCACAGCCCAACAGGTGGCCAAATTCAATCGTGTCTTCCTACCCAAAAGTCTGGAATCTGATTTAAATGAAATCGCTGAGGAAATTCAGTCTACTAGAAATTCGGACAAGAAACAAACCGTTGTAGACCTCATGAAACAGCCGTTTCTAAGATGGATATGTCTAATCATGTGCTTCAACATGTAAGAGGTCAAAGGCCTGCAAAGACCTTTTTTTTGCTCTTTCCTACGAATATAGCAATTAGTAGTTTGCTACTGCTGGGCAACTCCATTAAGCTGACATTTACTGACAAGTGCTAGAAGAGACTGATTGCTATTTCCGAAAGAAACGGCACAAAAAGTGTTAATGTTGCATCTTCCTGCTACTTAGTTTCAACCATCGTGCTAAACTACATTTTTGCTTTTTTAAAGGTTCTTGGCTCAAATTTCCCTATATGGATTTAATTTTCTAATTAATGACATTGGGGGCAACGTGTATGTTAATTTTACAATCGTTGCTTGTTTTGATTTTATTTTGCGAGGGACATCTTACTTCACCGTCGAAAAGTAAGTCAAACTTGGGCATTTAATTCATTGATAATGGCAGTAAATTCCTTAAATATTCCATGGTGTGTATCTAGAACGTTTTAATCAATATTTTAGTTGTTTCTTACAATTTGTAAGAACTTGGAATTTTTTTAAAACTTGAAAATAAGAATGTGACCAGAGTTGAAAAATTATATAAGTTCCATATTAAATTATAATGTCCCATATTTCCCATATATGTCTGAAAACATTTGTCCCCATATATATAGAGTACTATGGGGATTTATTAAACAAAACATTTACTTAATTGATATTCAAAGTATTAATATGGGGCAATTATTGAAATACAGATTATGGACACTGATGGACATAGTGTACATGGACATGTGGAGTACACGTTTGGTCATATATGAATATGATGATACATGTCCGTTTATATGAACATGATGATAGAGATCCGTTTAAGTACAAGCACACCACATATTATGTCCATGTATATTAAATTTCCCATATACAGTATATCCGTAGGGATCATTCAAAAAGGACGTCCTCAAGAGGTTGTTGGGGATGGAGTGGACAGGATGAGGAAGTCATTATTTTGGGGACACCTTTTTGACAGGCCCTATACATGTGTTTATTTATGTTTATATAAAAAACCACTAAAATCTAGAATCTAAGAATCCTCCATATCCTGTAGGATTGGTCGCACCATGACAACCGCCATCTCCTTGCTGACAGTGGGTTCCATGAACCTTATTTTCACCCTAGCGAAAACCTATCAAGGTAATCCACATCAGAATTCTCAAAATGAAATTCCTTAAAATTGTGAAAAAAATATTTTTTAAAAAAATACTCCATTGTTTGCAGACCAATACGCCAGCTTGGAAATGCTGTCCCTGACAGTGAGCATCATCGGCAGAATTTTCAATGGCCAGTTCTTCTGTGGTGCAATATTGCAGGCTAGCGAGATTTTTCCCACCACAGTTCGGTAATTAAGATCTCTAATAAGATTGGGCGCGACAAGGCGTTTATTAATAGGTCATGCATTAATTTGTAAACTCCCCAAACACAGATCCACCGCGTCTGGAGTCCTAGTTGCCTCTGGAAGATTCGGTTTGCTGCTTCTGCCTGTGATTCTTTTGCTGGTGAGATTCCAAATATCGATAAGAAAATAGACATTATACGACCTATTTATCCATGAACTCGCTCTTGCTTTTCTAGTAGCGGTAATTAACATTTAATTATAACGTTCTCACTCGCACCTTGTGCCTTGGAGGCAATTCATACCCCGCTTAATGAAAACTTTACAGCTTTCTACAATTTGAGATGAAGCCGTTAGATTCTTTTAAGATGTTCATAGATGATGTTTTTACTGTTTCTACATTTCTCCTATGTTTGAACACTACCGATAGCAAACAACGCATTAACAAACTTCAGAGCTCTTGCTTTGGGGGATAAACGAGTTTTTGAATCTATTACTAATTGCTAAATACCACAAAAGTTTTTCCACTTTTTCGTCAATTTAAAGTAACTAGTTGGATTGATTTTTATCTAAATGCGATTGGGGTTTGTAATTCCCATTCAATCACGTCTGCTTTAAACTATTTCCTAATCAGGCTTAAAATTCTGCATACAATATATTGTTTCATTTAACAACTTTAAGCTATTTATTTATCAGAAATTTAATAAGAAGTTTACTGAAAAATTTGCTTTTTGAGGAAAGTACTTTTTCAGTCAAAGAATATAAAGTATGGGAATTGCCATATATGGAAAACATTATAAATTGCACATATATGAACATATTATAAACTGACCATAGATGCATATTAAAAATTAAACATATATGAACAAATCAAAAATTGAACATATATGAACATATTAGAAATTAAACATTCATGAACATATTAGAAATTAAACATATATGAACGTATTAGAAATTGACCATAGATGCACATATTAAAAATTAAACATGTATGAACATATCAGCAATTAAATATATGAACATATTAGAAATTGAACATTTATTAACATATTAGAAATTAAACATATATGAACATATTATAAATTGAACATTTATGAACATATAAGAAATTGAACATATATGAACATGTTAGAAATTGAACATTTATGAACATATTAGAAAGTGAAATATATGAACATAGACATATAAGGTATAGCCAATATAACTTTTTTTGTCCATACATTATCATATGTTCAAATAAATGTATGTCCATGTATGACCGTACATTCGATATTATATCTATATACATGTTCATACATTGCAAATTACATATAATTCATGTTCTGTAAGTCCATGTTTTCTTCGATAAAAAGCCACAACTTGCCAAACATGACATACCTGTTTTAAGAGATTTATGGAAAACATCATACTTGCATATGGATATTCACTTTATGAGGCATAATATGGCATATTTGCACATCATTTTTTTCCATATATGCATTGACTTCATGATCCTCCTAAAGCATAAATAGCTTTTTGTGTGTGTGTTTTTTTACATTAATAGTGGTTTATAAATGCCACATCCTCTCTTACACATTCATCATGTTGTTAGAACTGTCCACGACTAGACTGACTAATTACTGTTTATGTGAAAAAAGAAAGGGAAATATCTTTTTTTTGGCAATTTCTTGTTGTTTTTACAGGGGGACTATGTGTGGAAACAAATGCCTTTTCTTGTGTTTGGTATTGGCTGTATCACTGGAGGACTCCTGACATTCTTTATACCAGAAACACAAGGAATTAACATTCCAAACACAGTGGAGGAAGCAAGCATGTTGCGCAACCGTAAATTAAAACCCGTTCAAAACGGATATACAATTGAAGAAATGAAACTCGAAACCCCTATGCTTGAGCATGATCTCAATACCCCACCTACTAATCTCATAGTTATTGCCTAAGAATGGAATCATTTAAATTTTCGGAAATTGTTATATTTCCAGAGACTTTTTTTCATGGGCTATGCTGTTTTCAGATATATTTTTCCCACTTCTCAACAAAAAAAATACATTTCGGAATCCACTACATTCAACTTTTAAACTCCAATCTCGATGTCCGATAAATAATAAATCACCATTTTCCAAAATGCATTTTTTTTTCAACCATCAACTGATAATAATAAATAACATATGAAACGCGAAAATCCCTTAAGTATATATTATTTAAACAGCCCTTTGCAAATGCATGATGGCGATATTTTGGTTTCTCAATCTCTAAAAATGTTGTTTTAAAACTTACCTGCCAATTCAGGGAAAATCCATATTTGTTCATGTCCACAATTCAAATACGTGGTATCTGTACTTTAAGTAGGCCATGCATGTGCAAGTACAGTTCAAAGTGAGTACGTTATGCATTCTCTTAGATATATATAGGAAAGCTTCTGATATCACTTTACGCATATATGTTTAAGAATTTTGAAATGGCAAGTAAATATGTTCAGGTCAAAGAGGAATGTTTGGATGCATCTTTTAACCCAAAGAGTTCACAAAAAGAGCAGATCTTGTCAGCACCATATGTCGACAAAAGATGTCATTACTTTATCGTTAATTCTAAGCTTATGACACCATCAACTCTTTAGCTATGGCATTCTTCGCCTTTTGCATCTCTTTGAGCATAATTGGAATTGCTGTGCATGTACTCTTCTTGCAATTATTGCACATGACCGTAATTTCATTGCATGTACCATAATTCTAATAAAAGTTGACCTTTTGTGTTTGCAAGTGTTCCGGGGCATGTCTTAAAGGCATTGTAAAAAGTACTTCATCTTTGAATCTCCCAAATAGCCCAACGTGCGATATGGCGACGAATTTCCACTTAAAGGCAAACTCAATCAGCGTCGTTTATGATTAAGCGGGATTTCTATTCCCTTGACTGGAAATCTAATGCCGGCAAATATTGATTTCATCAATGTCTAACATTTCTTTACTTATACTCGACTCGGTGTCGAGATAAGGAATTTGTTACTATTTATATGCCACGCCACTATCTTGGAACGAGTGGCTGCGATAATTGAGCGGGGCAATAAAACGAATTCCCAAGAGCCGTACACATGGCTTTTGCAGAAAATTGAGCGAGGACACAGACATGGAAAGCTTTTTATTGGAAGACCCCCTAAACGATGAAAGTGAGCATTTAATCTTTGGGATGGGATTTCCCCGACGCGATGCTCCATGAAAACAGGAGAAATCATCAGGGTTCTTGTCGGTTCAGTTTCTGACAGGTGAATCTGCATCGGTATGTTTAAAGGAAAGGAACTGAAAACACTGTATTTCTTCCACCGGATTTCAGCCCAGACCTGCCTTCCGGGGTATCAAATTAACCTTCTCGAATTACCTGTTCTGAAAAACGTGTACACATTTTTATAAATCCCACCTGTGGTCCAAAATGTCCGAAAATTCATGTTTGCACACAATTCTAGAAGATCCATTGAAGGTGGAAGAAAATCGATAGTTAATAATCTCCAGTCCAGAAATGTAATTTGAAAATGTAACCCTCAAGCGTAATTAACTCATTGGAATTGCTTTATAAATAATTGATCTACGATTACTGAAACTTTGTTAGTAATATTAATATTGTAAAAATTAATATTTCAAATACCAGTTCTGAAAAACGTGTATACATTTTTATAAATCCTACCTGTCGTCCAAAATGTCCGAAAATTAGTGTTTACACAATCATCCACAAGATACATTATAGCTACATAGAAGAAAATTAATAGTTAATAATCTCCAGTCCAGCAATGTAATTTGAAAATGTAACCCTCAAGCGTACGTAATTAACTCATTGGAATTGCTTTATACATAATTGATCTACGATTACTGAAACTTTGTTAGTAATATAATATTAATATTGTAAAAATTAATATTTCAAGATTATAAACTAAATGGAAAATAAACTGACTATCGTTCATTATGTCATCCTTTATTACTAATAATGTGGGAATCCTTCAGGGGTCTATACATCACAATAATGTCCAAGATTCTTATTGTCATTTCCATTGAATAAAATGTTCTATAAATTTTTCTTAAATTGTCTTGTCTTTGATGTTTTTTTTCGTTTGCTGATAAGAAGAATTTCAGCGACATCCGTGTATTAGTTGTCTCAAATTTCACCTTACATGATGGTGAAACATCTTCAGTCGTTTATGGGAAACCCTTTATGCCTGAATCAAACACTTAACTATAAAAACTTGATGTCATACATATTCTGTGAGTAAAAAGACTTCCTCGTTAACTTGTTTCCTGAGTGCTTGTATGGCTTGAATTTTCACATGAATCCACATTGTCAATTGCTTCAATTCGACGATTTAATCTCAATTAGTCATCATTTGTCGTTTTTCTATTGCCTGCGCAACTCAATGACGCTACAGAACAAATCCAGATTAATCGACGTCTTTAGGCTATTGATCACTTAATCGGAGAATAAACCCAGGGATAGCAGAGGGTGAAGGGCGACGCTTAATATGCAAATGCAACAATGCCAATATCAATTAGGGCAATGCAGCTGACTTAGCCCAGATTAGCACAAGATGGCTGGTGATAGCCAGATCACGTGTACAGTCCGGATTCAAATAGCCCCATTGGAAGATACCGTAAGTGTGGATGCGTTTGGGGGTCTTCTATGGCCAAACACTACCCTTAGAGGGGGTCCTGGAGTTTGCCTAAAATCAACCCAATTTTCTATATCAATAGCCAAGAGGTGGCTAACCTTGTATCTACGATTTATCCTAAGTTGATAAATATTGATACAGGCAAAAGTTGAAGACAAAGTTGTATCGACTTCATGCCAGAGGTGGAGAACTATCGAAAAGTTGTGCTACCTAAGTGAAATAGTAAAAAAGTTTTTCCAAAATTCAGAAGAAAATGTCCTCGAAATTAGAAGAATTGCTGATGAGATTGGGACAGCCTGGTCGTATGCAATGCATCGCAAGTTTTTTCCTGATTTTCAGCTTCATGCATGGGATCGCCATGAATTATTTCATATCTTTTATCACTATGACTCCCTCGCACCACTGCAAGGTAAGCAATTTTTGCAAAAATGTCCGAGTTTTAAAATCAGGGCCATAAGTTAGTCATTCTGTAGACATATAGCAATATGAAAGCTTTGGAAATCCAAGATTATGTGCATAGAATGACCCTGAAAACGTTAGTGTCGCTCATGAGATAAAATGTATGCGAAATTAAGTCCGGTTACGATAAATTACCAAGTTTTACAACCACGTCACAAATGCTATCCAAGTCTTTGAAAATTATTCACGGAAAGTCTAACAATTGCATGGTTTCATAAAATCAGCAAGTCTAATTTTGCCCTTTATGCTTACATTGAGAACGTAAATCTTTGAAACCGCAAAAGTGGTAAAAAAGAACAAAATTTTGTTGGCTTAAGACAAAATATTTCAAATCTTTTCTTGAATACTTGTGTAAAAAACAGTATTTCTAAATAATAAATTACAGGAGCATATATATAGTGTTTGTGTAAATGGAAGGAAATTTAAATAATATATTTCTCGATTATACAGTAAATAATAATAATCATAATAATAAGTTTATTGTTATATATAAACATATACTATATAATCGGTTGTATGTCATATATGTACATAATGTATATACAGTAGCATTTATTGTCCAAAAATGCCATCTACTGTATGGGTACTGTATACATATACAGTATGTCCAACTTGTATATATATGGAATTTCACTCATACACACATATGTGTATATACTATATATATGTCGATAATTTCTATATACACAAAACAAATGTAGTGTATGTGCTATGTATTACGTTTTCCACCCGGGAATTTGTGTTATTTGTTATCATGAATTCAAAAATATTTCTTTTGGAAAGTAATTGAAAAGCTAAATATAAATAGTCTTTATGTCAGAAATTTATATCATCATGCTCAATTTGACTGATGCAAACGTAAACATTACCCAAGCGAAACATATTGAAAGAACATGTATAGCGACACAATATGGCATGATTGCTATGTTGCGTTTAGAAAACATTATTAGAGTATTTTGTATCGTAAACCGATGAAGATAAATAATAACATGTATTTTGAAACCATCTACAATTTACTTTTCTGGTAGAATGCATCGTATATGAACATGGCAAGTTTTGTATTGCTTCTAAAATCAATAAGCAATCAGAAAAAATTGCTATTTTTATGATAAAATACGATTACTACACGCACTTTCTAAATCCACAATGTTGATTCTGTTCATATTGTAAATGAAACAGCTTATTTATGAAACATAGCAATCTACTCGTGCTGTGTGTACTTTTAAAATCATCCCAATGCATTTCACTTATTTATGTCACCACTAACGAGATTTATTTGTACTTCAAATAAATGAAAATATCTTCTAACAAAATGAGTTTTCGTTTCTCTTTTGTGTACAAGAAATAATGAAAATTTTATAATCAAATCCATGATGGAGAAAAAGTACCTCTTCATTCAAATTACAAATTGGGTGAAATTGATTCTTCATTTTTCTTTGTATATATCTCGTGGGCATCTTGCTTTAAACATCTATACGAATTTCATTATGTGATACTGAGACTGAAATTGATTGATGCATTTTTTATTCATTTTCCTTTCATTATTACTTTCATTTCGCAATTTAATGCAAATTGCCATTAGCTGCCTGAAGGTTGGCAATATCCACACAATATCTCGATACCACAGCACAATACGTCGAGTGGAGTCATGGTTTACCAGCAATGTAAAATATACAAAGATCCTTTGAACCTAAGTTTAGGTTTAGACGATTGCCCCACGGGGGAATACGTATTTCTGCATGAAGATGGCGAACGATTATCGACCATTACAGAGGTAAGGAACCTCTGTTTACTGAGTACAGGGTGAAGCAAAAATTCTATTGTCTGTTATGTTGAAATTTCAACAAACAAGACAAGATACAGTATATTGTGATACCAATAGATTTTTTTCATTCTTAGTGGGGTCTCGTGTGTGCCAAAAAATACCTGGTTAGGATATACCAGACTTGCTATTTCGTAGGGGTGATGTTAGGAGGTTTTTGTTGTGGATTTTTGGCTGACAATTACGGTAGAAGGACAACATGGATGATAGCTGCCTTTGTACAAACTGGATTTGGAATAGCCCTAACGTTTGTCTCCACTTTTGAAATTTCGTGTTTTTTATTGCTCGTCAGGGGAATGTTTATCCAAGTAAGTCTAGAGATAATGAAAGCTGCGAATTCGTATCTTGGATCTGCTCAAAGCTTGGGCTGTGACATAAAGGAAGAAATGATATCCTGTAACAACTTTTTTTTGGCCACTTTTAGGATTGCAAAAATCACATTTTACAAAACGAAACAAAAAACAACGACAAATAAAATCGGACTTTATGAGTGTTTTTTTAACAACTCGATGAAGGCTGGAGTTTGTTCAAGCTGAATGTTCCATTACAGAATCAAATTCTTATTTTCCAGACAATTGCTTGTTGTTACCCACATAACATCTATGAAGACAAAGCTTCATATTTCAAATTATTGCATAAGAAACATCACAGTATAGAACCAATTACTACGGTAGACTTCTCTGAAACACTTTAAATTCAATGTCCAGCACCATACTTTTTGAAACATCAATTTCATATTACCTTCTTTCATTGATTTCAGACAAATACTAGTCATAGATTGCATTTTACAGCATCTCAAGATTGTGACGGCCAGACATTTTTGATATTCAAAGTTTTTTTAGTGCAACTATTCGTCCCTCTACTTTTCAAAAACTTCAATGTGGCCCATTTTCTTGAAAATTGGTCAAAAGCAACTTTTCAGAAAAGCAAATGCACTGTTATGAACCCATTCTCTCGCATAAAAAAACTTTAAATGACCCCTGTTTTCAAGTTTTTGCATAATAAAGCGCACATTTGAAGCTCTAACATTCATTGTTAAATGATAAGTAATGAGGCCATTTTCTTCCAACAAGAAACCTGAAGTGTCCCATATTTCAAGTTTTCCAATAAGAAAGTTCGTTGAAAGCTAAAGCCCGATTAAGTAACACGTTTTACTACAGCAAAGGCACAAAATTACCCATTTTTCGAGCTTTGGAAAGGAGAAAAATCAATGAAAATGACAACAACAGCAAAGCTCGTTGAAAAACCATACACTGCTTCGAGCTGCTCTTGTATTTCTTACTTTGCATAGAGAATTTCAATAATTCAATAATAATGATTCGAGAAAATCCTGCTTCAAGTTACATCTTTTCTGTAACGAAGCCTTCAAGTTTTCCAATCGCTTCAATTTAAGAACAAGAAATGAATACAAACTTGAATGTTTCTGATTTCATTAAAACAATATAAAAACGAAAGTTATTCTGGATGAAGTAGATTCGACAATATGCAAATAAGGACAAAAGTGGTTTACTGGGCGTCTGGAAAGTTGTATTCAAAGTTACTCATTTCACTTAGTGTTGCAGCATGAGAGAACAGATCCAAGGTTCTATCGTTTGTTAAACTTTTTAGTTTAATATGAAACTGAATACTCAAGTCTAGTATTCAAAAATAAATATTTTAAAAGTTTTATTTTTTTTGTAATTTTGAAACTTTTTTTTAGAAATGTTGATTATGTTCTGGATTTCTATAATTTCGTTTTTTTTCTATACAAGGGTCAGATTACTGTGTCCCATACGATGATGATGGAAATGTACCCTCTGAAATATAGGACCAAAGCAGGGATAATAACCCTGGCCATGCCAGCCTTGAGTTTGGCTTATGCCAACCTTTTCGCCTATTTCATTACTGAATGGCGTTACCAAATCTTGATTCACAGCATCTCCTCCATCGTCAGTATCATTGGATTTTGGTAGGTCACTAAACGTGCCATTTTGTGCAACAAAGGCCATCAACGGACATTTCATTAGCAAGCAATAGCTCAAGCTTTTTTTTCCTTCTTGGCTTTAATTTTGGACAGAAACATTAAGGGGCCAATTCTTTTAAGATGGCGCGCGTCAAAAAGCGCCATAATTGTCATCTATATAATTAATAGCTCAAGATAGAAATCGATTTTTTTGTCATAGTAGTCTCAAAATGACCGTCTCAGACCATGGCAAGATATGATTGAAGTGAGTAACGTCATCAAAAACCTTGACAACATTCACGCATACTTACATTTGAAAAACGTGATGCCAGTTTATGACTTTTAGGTTATATAGGTCACACAATTGGGCCACACTCGTGATGACATAACTTTCTTATATTAGTTTGAAAACATTTGACAAAGATACAACTTGCTTCGTATCAAGAGCTTTTTTTGTGAAAAACAGTTTTGTTCAAAAAATGAATTTCAACCAATGCACAATTGCAGAATTTATGTATAGGTTTAAATCCAAATAGGTCTAGAAATTCATTTCATAATCACAACTAATACATTTCCATTTAAAACTATGTTAATAGAAAACTTCTTCTTGTATCTATATTTGAACTACATGAAGATAAATCGGTTTATTTTATTTGGTAAATATTTTTGGCAATTTCCCTTTAAGAAAAAACGGCCTCTATACGATATATCTTCAAGTTAGCAATATCGCTATGCCAACACAAGATTCACGTGATAAAGCTTCAAAGTAGAACAATGGTCTCATAGGGCAATAATGATGTCATTGGCTACTTACCTACCGATTTGATAACAAGAAATCCATGCTAGAAATCTAGCGGTCCCAAAAGTTGACTTATGTCGGTCGTTGAAAATAAGTGATCCATGGATGGCCTTTTTTTTTTCGAAACTTATCTTCACAACGCCATTATAATAAGTGCAAGAGCGAGTCACATCAAACAGCATCTTGTTTTAGGGAAATTGAGCTTATTCCCCATGTGCTTCTTTCCCGAATTAGGTTTGTAAAGGAATCTTTCCGCTGGATGTTATCCCATCAACGGATTGAACAGGCGCTCAAGACCGCTCAAGAAATAGCGAGATTCAATAAAGTAACTCTGCCCAAAAGCTTGGAATCCGATTTGAAAGAAATTGCTGACGAAATTCAGTCCACCTTACAGTCGGATAAGAAACAAAGTATCGTTGACCTCCTACGCCATCCGTTTATGAGATGGACATGTTTAATATTGTGCTTTAATATGTGAGTTCACCTATTGAAAAACTCTGAACCGATGTGCCATATGAATAAAACAGTACAATATATGATAGTTGTATAGTGAAAGAAATGCCCAAAAAAATGATAAAAATTCATTGAATTCGAAACTGTAAAAATACTGTAAATTTGAATTCTTGATCAAATGCTGAAGAGTAGGGGAAGGTAAAGAAGGTTATATACATATATTTATGATAAAATATAAACTAAATTATCATACTCCACATTTGATATATATATCAAATTTCTAATATTTTTGTTTTAACCGGGATGCAATCAAATTCTGATATAAAGATTAAGCGGTGTACTTAATTAAAAAAAAATATATTAAAACGTTTATTATCTGAATTTTCATTTGAAACTTTGATGGGTATTCATGCCTAATCTGTTTTAGCTTAAACTTCGTTTTTTGGCCTGAATAAATAATGTTTTTTTGCTTCAACCGCTTTCAAATCAAAAATTCAATATTTGATGCTGCATTTCTGGAAGCATTAATCTGTATGATATTGGATTCAGAACTCTTCCTGCATTTGACATAAACTGTTTTACTGCATTGCAAATATATTTTCATAAACATAACTTGCAACTGTAATTTCCGTAACATTTTACCTTGTGTGCAATACGTTGCACAAAACACTTGGGGTGATGTGCATGCTATTGGAAAATACTGTAACACTATTTGCATCAATTCGATATGCTACAATGCTTTCAAATTGATACTGAGAATAAGACACACTCGCTCTCTCTTCAGCATGGTAGACTAAAAAAAAGACATCTACAAATGCAATTTTGAATATATTTGTCCGCAGCGGATTTGAGCATTTTCTGTTTTATTCATATCACATCCATTTTTATTGAAATTTCAAAGTCTCACAGCAATAGAAACATTAACTTCCGTTTTTCTGAAGGTTTTTAGCACAGATTTGCGTCTACGGTTTCAATTTTCTGATTAAGGAGATCGGTGGCAACGTCTACTTAAACTTTCTAATCGTCGCCATAGTTGACTTCTTCATGCGTGGCACGTCATATATTACAGTCGAAAAGTAAGTTTCTAAGCCTAAGTGTCAATTGCCCAATTTGATTTACACAAGCTTGCTAATGTTCACGTACAATTGGGAATTGGCAAATTAGGCGTAATTACTGTAAGCTTGTATCACAGAACACTCCAAATCCCATGTGACATCACATCCTTCAAAAATCTCAGCTTCACCTTAATTGATTTTTCCCTTTTTTTTTGGTTTCATATGCAAATTCGATTTAGACTTACAACATGGAAATGGTGGAAGGTAGAGTGAAACGTCTTCTACCATTTCCCCACCACTGACGATTATGTACATTGACATTCTGACACGCATTGTACACATGTAACCCTTTGGGTATTAACCTCCCACTGTATATGCTGTACAGGGCTATGGACAATTGTGAACAGATTTTATAAAAACTACATGATTTGAAATTTCGATAGTAGAAATCATTACAAAAAATGTCAAAGTCAATACCAAGTCCATTCTAGAACCATTTTATAGGAATTTGTATTTTTGTTTTTATACTTATTTGTTACTCTTTTTGTTTTTATACTTATTTGCTACTTTTTTTTGTTTTAGACTTGGTAGAACAATGACCACCGTGGGGGCGTTGCTCATCATGGGGGTTATGAACTTAATATTTACAGTGACAAAAACATATCAAGGTAATTTAACAATATAAATGTAAACTAGGATGCTAATGTCTACCAATTCCCAACTTGTGATGCCATTATGCTAAAATTCCAGACGATTATGCAAGTTTGGCCACTGTATCTCTGATAGTGAGTTTGATCGGAAGAATATTTAATGGCGTGTACTTCTGTGCAGCCGTGATGCACTCCAGTGAGATATTCCCTACAACCGTACGGTAATTAACACTATTTTTCAAAACCCTGGTACACCGATCAATATTTATTGCAACAAAGAAGAAGTTCTGATTCTATCTTAATTTGCTAGTTCCACCGCAAGCGGAATCCTGATGGCTACAGGAAGATTGGGATTGCTCATTTTACCAGTCATCTTATTGTTGGTGAGATTACAGTACCTATATTGTATTCATTATATCAATAGAAACACCTGATTCATTTGAAAACACTTGAACACAAAATTGAATTTCAGTATTTAGGACTGATCTTCAGAAGTACTTCAAATTCATCTTGAACTAGTACAATATAATTTCTTATTGCATCCTTAACAAATCTTTATCATCATCAATAACATGATCACATCATAATTACCATAATTATGCACCTATATGTTATTGACTGTACACTGAAAACATGGACAAATGTTTTTTTCCAAAAATCTTGAAATTCAGTAATGGGAAATACGCATAAATGGACATATCGGTTCTGTCAGATTAACTGATTTAATGGAAATAAATAATGATGCCTGTAATTTTTACGATTTGCAGGGTGATTACGTTTGGAAGCAAATGCCATTTTTGGTATTTGGAATTGGAAGTATAATTGCTGGTCTACTTTCGTTAATGCTTCCTGAGACTCAAGGAAAGGTGATACCAAACACGATCGAGGAAGCGTCCAAGTTAAGAAAAACCAAATTTTCAACCAAAAAGCATTCAGGCGACATTGAAGAAATGAAAGTTGTGGTGCCCATGCTCAATGATGAACTCAAGAACTCTCAAAACCAAACACAAGCTTGACCTTTGTTTTTTGTCAGAGCTACGGATAAAGGCCAAATATCACAGCTGTTTATATTTCGGAGGTAATGCTCAGATGTTTGGAGCACATGCTAGTACTTTGAGCATTCTCTCCACATCCATCAGGGAAAAATAGTATTCCAAAGAAAGTGCATTTCATTTTGGCCTAATCTCAGAACGAGAGTGTTAACTCTGTTCTTTGTGTATATTTAGTAAATTGTGCTCAAATAGGGTGAGTTATAGCTTGTGTTCAATTTCATTCGTAACACTCAATGGCCCTACGAATAAACCTGAGCAAAAGTATGAAAGCGAAAGAAAACTAAATTGCTCTGGATCAAAAACTGGAATGAGGATTTACGTTTGAGTAACTTCCAAAATACGTGTTTTGCATAAACTGTGTACGTGTATTTCAAATGGTGTACGCATATATCTTTTAAATAAAGATTATAAGGCAAAAAGGCTTTTAAGTTTATTTTCTTTAGATCCAGATTATTTATGGACTTGATCTAAGGCTCCATGTTTACACCTCAAGATACAATACAAGGACATCAGAGTTCAACGGCTCAGAAGTTGAATCTACGTGATCTGGAATATCACTTAACATCAAAATATTGACGCAAGTGTTGAATCAACAAACTATAATCTCCGCGATAAGTAAAATCAACACAAGAGCTGCAGTGTGTTATTTGCAAAGTTGGATGTGTTTGGAACGTATTTGTTTGAGTGTTTGTTAACAACAATGAATGAATGCTTAGAGCAATACACCGAAATGGATACAAATTTTGAGCTTTCAAGCTTATTTTCCCAACTTAACAATTTGGATGGTAGAGAACATTGTACGGAATTACTTCCTCTTATTTTTCTACAAATCCTACTCTGCATTGCCAAATTTCTAGTGATAATCTTGTTCTATAAAACATTTTTAAGAATGGGAATTAATAACAACATTTTCGTTTACTTTTTTTTCTATATCATGAGTTCTTTGATTTTTAAAGCTAGTATTTGGTCTCGAGAATAAACTAAGTCTAGGCATTTTTTTCATTTCAGATATTTTACCAATTTTTGCAGTACAGCTCAGCGTGTATTTTTCCACTGAACTTCCAAACCGAGTAGCATTTTCCAACAATACTGGAACTTCTATCCACTGTCATGCCAGTGGCACACCAACCCCAAAGGTCAAGTGGACCACGGTTGACCGAGTACCGTTGACTCAAGACTTAAATTTAAGACGGGATCTTGGCAATGGAACATTGCATTTTTCATCGTTTGCTGTAGAGGAATATCAGGAGAGTATCCATGCAACATCTTATGTTTGCATAGCGTCTAACCACAGAGGTGTAATCGTTAGCAACGAAGTACATGTTTGTGCAGGTAATAGTTGATCTTTGTTGACATAAATATTGACGAAAAACACAGAAATGTAACTTATAACAAAATAACTACTGAGAAGAGTTTGCATGCTTAAGGTGCTTTTTCATGTTTATTCAAATTTTGTGAACAAGAAATATTACCAAAACAGCCTCAGGTCACGTCAATGTCCGGCAGTCAGTGGGCATAAATTCGATATCGATTATCTCTTAAGTTCCCTGAAAATAGTAGTTGAAGACTGTAAAGTAAACAGCATCAGTTTATTTCCAGTATTGAATAGAATACAAAAGTTGTCTGGACATTGACCGCCTGGGGTTGGAAGACAGTCACCTGCATGGTATGATGTTGCTGTCTGTTTACGAAAAATGTCATGTGTAAATTGCAATGTTCCAAACACAATAAGTTGAGTTTAAAATCTCGTAAATTGGGATTTGACAACGGAATCAGGGATGCAAACTCTTTTGTTCACTTAAATGCCAATTTTGCCGAAAAAGATGTTTCAGTTGGATGTTGCCATAGAGATACAAAGATAGTTTTCTTTTATCATAAAAGTGATGCGTCCACAATGACGAATTTTTTTGCATACTCCAGGAAGTAATTTTACATTTTGAAATTGCCTCTTCAGACATGAAGTACACTCAATAAAATACGCAGTTGTAAACATGCGTCTTCAGTTCATCGCAATATGTCAGTCACCACTACTAATTTATAAGAAAAAAATTCAAACCTATAAAGTTTGAATGTTGCAATTACGGTTTAAGAATTTCTTCATTCTTGCCTTCTAGAATAGTCCTAACATGATGGAAATAAAATTGGTTTTGTGTTTGTTTATACTTGTGCAATGTTTTGCAATGATACCGGGTTATTTTTGAAATATTTATATTTATATATGTAACTATAAAAGTGGTGTTCATTTTTTCACAGTGGTCAAACAGCACTACGAAGTTCAAGTTTACGATGAATTTATAATTGAAGGAAACAGTTGCCTAATCAAATGCCAAATTCCAAGTTTTGTAGAAGAATACGTTCAGGTGGTTTCATGGACAACTGACTCAGGTGACATCTACACCAGAAACAGAAATGGTAATGAAGTGTTTTTTAAGTATTGTGATGGTGTTCAAAACATGTTTAATTTGCCTTCTAGATATTTACGTAGAGAGTGTTAAATATGCATAAATAAGCATTAATGTAATTCGAGTGATATGTTCAAAAACGTAACAAAATATTTTTATAATACACATGTAGCAAAGTTTAGTTAATGTTACAATTTTAATAACGTGAAATGCTTTAAGTTGGTAATATTTCCAATATTGTCAATTTCTGTCACAACGTTTCTTGCTTTTCGAGACTTTTTGAACAACCTGAATAAGAAGAAGTGCTAATGGAATGATTGTTGACGAGAAATCAATACAGTCACAGTCGGCTATAACGAAATCTCATGAGGCTACTAACATTGCTTCGTTATTCTTCTATTTTGCTATATCCTGAGTGCAAAGAAAAATATTGCAATTTGCATAAAAGAAATTTCGCTGTATATACAAAACTTTCATCGCATAAATCATGATTGCATTTCTCTGTATTATGTTGATTGCAATTCGTTTGTAGTGGTTGTTATTTAAGTCAAAAAATGGCAGTGCCCTCTCCAATCGTAAATCCAAAATCACTGCGTCAAAAATCTGGGTAAAATACATTGTGATTTTGATTTATATTTTCAAGAATTTTATTCGATTTATTTATTAGAGTGTGAAATATTATAACCTCTACGAAAGGCAGGATTTTTCTTTCATTCATCTTAGCAAATGTTTCTGTGCTTGGCATATACAATGAATCAAAATCTTTGAAGTTATAACATTTTAAAGGAAAGATTTAATAAAACTAATCTTTTGAACTTTTCAAAAACGTTGATCTTATTTTTTGACAGCCCAAGAGGAGCGATTGATGCTTGTATCAAAAGGAGATCTATACATTTCCAAAGTTCACATGGTGGACGGAATGACATCATTCAAGTGCAAGACAGTAAATATTCTAACAGGAGAATCAAAATACAGTAATCCAGGTCGCATTATAATAACAGGTAAGTTCTGATAACTATCCTTAGTGCAGCTGATGTACACTAAGGTAACAAACAATTCTTTGTCATTTCAGATACCAAGAGCATCATGCCACCAAGGATCACACATACAAATTCAAACATTCGTGTTCGGCAGGGTGAAAGAGTTGAACTGATCTGTACCTCTCAGGGTTATCCGGAACCAAATTACAGGTTGGAATATGCAAATTACTTGGATTTCTGCATGTGCATCTCTGATGAAAGTTTTGAAGGAAACTTAAAAGAAATTTCTTCAGGTGGTTGAAAGTAAGTGATAAAAATATGATATCGATTGGTGATGAGGAACGAATCCATCAGTGGGAAAGCCTCTTGATATTCACTCAAGTCCAAGTGAGTGATTCTGGGTCTTACAAGTGCGTCGCCACTAATAGTGTTGGGGAAGATAGCGCCGAGATTGGATTATGGGTAAATGGTACATAATGTATTTCTAATAACTCCAATCTCCCTCTGTTTATCTATCACCTGACAATGTCAATAGGAAGCATGCAACCCGCAGGGGATATATCCATCGTCACGAATTCCATTATCGAGTTAAGACTGGATTTCAGATATCATTGAGGCTTGAAATCCGTTAAAATGATATTATTTAGATGTATTAGGAAACCGGTTTTGTCATTTCAGATTCTATAAATCTATTCAGATATGGTCCTAATGGAAATCTCTACTTGTGTCAGAGCCTAGAATCCCTAAGGGGTTGAAAGTAAAAGGGTCAGGCAGACAATTTCGATGGATATGTTATCTGGGGTTATCTATACAAACATTCAGAATGTAGACTCTCAGAAATTTTTGATAGTTGCAACCAACCGTTTACAATAATGGTTTCAGCTCGCATGGACATCCAAGTGTCTCCCAAAATTCAAACCGTGGATATTGGCAAATCTGCAGCCATGACGTGCATTACTAACGGGTATCCTCCTAGGACATCCTTCTCATGGTACCAAAATGGGGTAGCGGTCACTTTCAACAAGAGGATAAGTTTCACAGCTGGTAAAATCTTGACCATCGCTGGTGTCCAAAGAGAAGATCAGGGAATTTATCAGTGTTTCATCGGCACAGAGGAGACATCTGCATTTGGAGCAGCCGAACTTAAGTTGGGGAGTAAGTAACAGACATTGAGATACTACTTCATTTGGCTACATTGGTTACAATGTTAAAATTCTAGTAGCCTATCTCACATAACATTGCAACAAATTTTAAACCATTAACTGTTGTAATTTTCAAAACTTACTGTATTTATTGATTACTGTTACAATATTCTGCCTTATTGAAGATATTCGAAGGGCCCATGCACAATGCCTCACCTTGTATACAAAGATTCTATAAAATTGTCAAGGTTTTAAAGGAATGTACAACCCTGGTGAAAAAAACAATAGAGATTTCTATTGTTATTTGGAACGTTGTTTTCTATTGGTATCTATTGGTTTTATTGGTTTCAATTGTTTTCTATGGTTTTCTATTGTTTTCTATTGTTCAGTCAATATACAGCTAAACCATAGAAGCCCATAGAAGTCAATACAGGAACCATAGAAAACAATTAAAACCAATAAAGTGTCCAAATAACAATAGAAACCAATATACATCTCTATTGGTTTCTATTGTTTTTTTGACCAGGGTAGAGTGTGTTTTCTGGTAAATTTAAAAAACTTTATACTGGCATTTTTAAAGAGTGGGAAATGAATGTCTTTTTATGCAAATATGTCTGTTTGACCTTAAAACTTCCGCAATTATTGCAAAGTTTGCTTCGTGAGTGGATCACGTCACACCCTGTATAACCTGAGGTTTTTGAAGGGCCAACTGTTAACCCATGCATGAAAGACAAGGATGTTTTCCAAGGAAATTCCCAGCTTTATCGTGTCGACATCCCCTGAGGGAACGGCAACTCTTCATCTGTTTTCCTTTGAATTTCCAGAGGTACTTCCTGAAATAACTGCCCACTTTCCGGCTAATGCAGTCCTCACAGAATCCCAAGTGTCTTTGGAATGCATCGCTAGTGGCAATCCCACACCGGCAATAGCGTGGTTTCGCGATGGCAGTCCTCTTAAAACATTAAAACCCGACACGTTTGTTTCTGCAAATGGAGATGTGACCAGTTTTCTAAACATTTCATCGATTAAAGCAGAGGATGGGGGCGAATACCAATGCGATGCTAGGAACGTCGTTGGAACGAGCAGCCACTCGGCAAAGCTTAACGTCATTGGTTAGTTTGCAATGATGTTTTTTCAAGACTCCTTTGGCTGGAATTGTTTCATTACTGTTAATTTCGTTATCGCCCAGGGCCGCCTTTTGTGAGGGCGATGAAAAATGGGTCTGTCATCGCCGGTCATACTGCAGCAATTCATTGCAAAGTCACCGGATATCCCATCTCTTCGATAATTTGGAAGAAAGGTGCGCTTCATAAGACTTCATTCAATCAACTATTTTCTAATTCATCGAGTTTTTATTATTCTGCTTCAGCAAACCCTGGTGGCGTTCATTTGTCTCTTTAGCTTGGCATTTCCAAGATGGCCGTGTCCTGTTAGTCAATAGACTGTCAATACAACATTTGTAATCCAATGAAGCTGAATATGGCCACTTTTGTGTATGTTGGACATTATGCTATGCTAAATTTCTGTAAACCACCAGGGGGTGCTGGACTTGTGTGGTTTCTAAAGATTATTTTTTCAAATGCATTGCAAGAATTTATTGAAAAAAGATTATTTTTTCAAATGCATTGCAAGAATTTATTGAAAAAAGATTATTTTTTCAAATGCATTGCGATAATTTATGGAAAAAAGATTATTTTTTCAAATGCATTGCAAGAATTTATTGAAAAAAGAGTATTTTTTCAAATGCATTGCAGGAATTTATTGAAAAAATATTCTTTTTTCAAATGCATTACAAGAATTTATTGAAAAAAAGATTATTTTTTCAAATGCATTGCAAGAATTTATTGAAAAAAGATTATTTTTTCAAATGCATTGCGAGAATTTATTGAATAAAGATTATTTTTTTAATTGTATTGCAAGAATTTATTGAAAAAAGATTATTTTTTTAAATGCATTGCAAGAATTTATTGAAAAAAGATTATTTTTTCAAATGCATTGCAAGAATTTATTGAAAATAGATTATTTTTTCAAATGCATTGCAAGAATTTATTGAAAAAAAGATTATTTTTTCAAATGCATTGCAAGAATTTATTGAAAAAAGATTATTTTTTAAATGCATTGCAAGAATTTATTGAAAAAAGATTATTTTTTTAAATGCATTGCAAGAATTTATTAAAAAAAAGATTATTTTTTTCAAATGCATTGCGAGAATTTTTTGAAAAAAAGATTATTTTTTTCAAATGCATTGCAAGAATTTATTGAAAATTGAAAAACTGTCCCTATATTTAGTAATCCTCCAAAAAAAAAAAAAAGTTTGTTGAATCTTGACATTTTATAATTAATAAAATCTTTCTGGATTCATTTATGCACAGGAGGATTCCACTTACCTATTGACCCCAGACAGCAAGTCCACCCAAATGGTACTTTGCTCATTAAGTTTGCCGACAAGGCATCCGATTCAGGGTTTTACGTTTGTGTGGCCAGAAACGACGAAGGTGAAAGTTCAAGTGGTTCTGTCGCCCTTTCTGTGACAAGTAAGGATCCTGTGTTACCACTCTTGTGATTCTTTGTGATGATCATCAATTCCAAGAAACTTATTTGATTAATTGCATTAAAAGTTCCTCCCCAGATAGCGCCCATCTTCTTTCCTCCGAAGTTGTACATCGGGACAAGAGCCAGACTGCAATGTGTCATCACCGACGGGGACATTCCCGTCACATTCCTGTGGCTCAAAGATGGCTACCCACTGTCCGACCATTTGGAACTTATTGTGAAACAGGATGATGAATTCTCCAGTTCTCTCACCTTTCCTTCTATTCACACGAGACACAATGGCAACTACACTTGTGTAGCCAGGAATGTGGCTGCCACTGCCAACTTTTCTGCTTCTTTAGTTGTCGATGGTAAACTTAAACCTAAGCCTCTTTAGTCCATCCAAGAACAGCACAAATTCCCAAAACTAAATTATATTAACTTTGTAGATAGTAAAATTTCTTATCTTCTAACTAAAAGTATGTAAGAAATCTGTATGAAGCATTAAGGATGTACATAAAAATATTACGATGTTAACTTGCCTAAAGGCAGTAATCACGAATGCTATTTAGCAACGTTTCCATTTTTTAATTTCAGTTCCACCATTTTGGATTTTTAACCCTGTGAATACATCTGTAGTTTTGGGACACAGCATAATGTTATCCTGCATTGCTGACGGTTATCCAAAACCTCAAATCATTTGGAAACGAGTCCGTGGTAAATAGGACATGTTTGCACTAAATAACTGCAGTTTTATTCCCCTGTTTAGTCATTTAGATGACTGTTACCACCTTTGATCCCTTGGGGACGTTAGAAATAGTGCTATAAAAACATATAGGTGTATTTCTGAATCGTTTGCCCTAAAATGGCCAATTTTATAGGGGCATGAAACATGCATCGTATTTTTGACTTTATTTCCTAGTATCTTTCATTTTTGTTGTTGTCCGAATTGCTCGTTTAAGGAAATAGCACGGAGAATTACCATGACTTATCTCACACGAATGAAAACTACAAAATGTATGCCAATGGTTCGTTTCTCATTCGACGAGTTACTCAACAAGACGAGGGAAACTATCTATGTCATGCCCAAAATGGAATTGGACCAGGAATATCCAAAGTCATCTATTTGTCAGTTGAAGGTAACATTTGCAGGACTATTGTCTATTTCGATTGAATTTATTTGAGGGGCATACATCATGTTTATGGAGTTTAGCTGGTGCATATTTCGATGTGAAAATCAAAAACGTGACATCAAAGAAAGGCGACAGTGTCACATTGTTGGCTGTAGCAAAGGGAGATCATCCTATCAAGATGTCGTGGAAATTAAATGGACTTAAAATCAATGGCAATGTAGATTACCGGTATTTATCTATTATCATATTGTCATATTGCACTTTGACCACAATTGTTTTTAATATTCAGTAAGTAAATTTTTGTATACTATTGCAGGTACAACATTAAGCATCAAGAAACGTCAGCCGAAGTCATGTCCGTTCTCGAAATTTCCCACGTGGACATTCGAGATACTGGGGCGTATTCATGCTCAGCCTCTAATAATTTCGGAAAAGACGAAACTGTCTTTCATCTGAGTGTTCGAGGTCTGTTTTAGGGATAACATTACCACAAATATTGTGTTTCTAACCGTAAGCTTATCAATTTATGTCTTATTCAGATAATCCAGATCCGCCTGAAAATGTGAAAATTCTAGATCATTACAGCCGTTATGTTCGACTCACCTGGATAGCTCCATTTGATGGAGGAACTGCAATTAAATATTACATTATTCAGTATAAAAATGGATCAGGTAAAAACTAGCATTTTTTGCTGCCCCTGTGAGAGGCAAACTGGATATTCTTTCATGCTATGCAATGTTGCATTACTTTGTTGGCTTTTAGCATTAGTGTTGATTATAATTGAATTCAATAAGTTTTATGTCCCCATTTTTAGATGAATGGCGGGATAGTCTAATGAACGTGACGATTTATCATCCTGAAACTACAGCTGTAGTTCAGAGTTTATGGCCTGGATCTGCTTACAGTTTCCGGGTCATGGCAGTGAACGATGTTGGGGTCGGAAAACCAAGTAATGGAGTTGGAATTCGTACAACTGAAGAAGGCAATTCATTTTAGAATAAACCATTTTTGGACTGACATTATTGCAGTAATTTCAATAGTGTCAAATTTGTTTTAACTACATTTTAGCTCCAAGTGGACCTCCAACTGGACTTGAGGCATTTGCTTTAACTTCACAGTCCATTAGGGTTAAGTGGAAGGCAAGTGAATAGATTAAATTTGGAGTAATTGTTCATATATGCCTGTCACAAATTCGACATCAGTATTTGGTATTATAGCCTCCATTTGCTGAAGATCATAATGGGGAAATAAAGGGTTATAAAGTTGGTTACAAGAAATATGGTACCTCTGAACCATACACCTACATAACGGTAGATGCTGGTGCTCTGGTCCACGATGGTACAACTTTAACAGAACTATCAAAATATACAAAATATATCATTAATATTAAAGCTTATAACAGGATTGGACCAGGCCCAAGCTCTGAAGAAGTGGTGGTTACTACAAAAGAGGATGGTAATTTAGACTTTTGCTACTTAATGCTATGTCACATTTATTTCATACTTATTGTAAAATACTGATGACATGCAAGATAAGGCATCTTTTTATACCATTAGTTCCCAGTGAACCACCAGCAAACATTCACTGTAGAAGCACATCCACTGTGTCCATGGACATCACATGGGATCCACCGCCAAAGAATGCACAGAATGGGATTCTCCAGAGTTTTAAATTAATCTATTGTCCTTTGGTCGCCGAATTACATGGTATAGAACGTGCAAATTCTGTTTAGTTATTTCTGTTTTCATTAACAATCCTTAGTCATTACCATTTCTGTTCCCATAGGAAATGGAAAAAAGTTTTATCAACTAGAAACTAGCAAATACCAAGAAAAAGTATTTTCTTCAACAGTCCTTTCGGCAACCATCCATGGACTTCAAAAATACACAAATTACAGTATTCAAATGCTCGCTGCTACAGAATCGGGAGAGGGTGTAACAAGTCCCTCTGTTTTCTGCCGTACCAGAGAAGATGGTAATTTCTGTAAATTGTTTCACTCAAACATCATTCAGAAATTTGTTGAATTATGCTCTATTTGTATTTTTCTTTTAAAAAAAAACAGGCATATGTATATTTTTGCCAAATTTCTGAATTTCTTTTAGTGCCTGATGCTCCTGCTGACATAAAAGCCATCACAAAATCCTCCAACATCATCCTTATTGCCTGGAAACCACCAGAGAATCCAAATGGAAAAATTGTGGCATATAATGTGTATGTTCGACGTGCCAATAGCAGCTTTTCATCTAAAGTATTTCTGTATTTTAAATTGATCAATACCATTTTTCTATAGTAATATTTTGAAATATTCCCATATTCTCAATTTTGACAATTTTATGTTGTTTAAGTTGAAACCAAAGAGACACGTTGTTGAAGCAACTGATGGACTTAAATTTGAGGCCCTTGGTTTGCAAGAAGGGGAAACTTACGATTTTTGGGTAACAGGTTCTACCAGTATTGGAGAAGGAAGCAGTACTCGTGTTGTAACCCACGCAGCTCAATTTAAAGGGTAGTATTGGAATTTAAACAATTTTCATGAAATATTTTTATAGATTTTATGCACTAACATATAGTATGATAATTTGACAAAGCTTGCAAATATCTTATTAGGATATCATTTATGCCATTTATAGCTGGAGCAAAAATTGCAGCATTTTCTGATCGTATTGTGTCATATTGGTTGAGTAATATCAGCTTTACATGTCCAGCAACAGGGATGCCATCACCAACTAGAACCTGGATTTTGAAGTTAGCCTGATTTGATGTAACATCAGTATCATTTATTAGATATCAATATCAATATCCAGAACATTGGTTTTTTTCTTCAGAAACGCTCCAAAAACAAACGCAAGATTTATCCAAAACAATGATGGCACATTGGTCATTCATCGTGTCCAACAATCAGATGCTGGAAATTACACGTGTGTTGCGAAAAATATTTATGGCAGTGACCAAATCACCTATGAATTAATTGTTATAGGTCGGTTCAGTTGCCAAGTGTAGTATTAGGATTGATATGCACTTTATGCATGGCATGTACGGTTGGATATATGATTTTAGGTCCTCCTCAGCCTCCATTCGTAGATGTTTCAAAAGTAACTTCACATTCAGTTTGGATGACTATTCGTACATTTGGCCATGGAGGAACACCCATAAGAGGTACTTTCATTTGCACAATATTTTATAGATAGTTCAACAGGAAAACAAAACTAGAAATTGTTGATCTTAAGAAAACTTTGATGCACTACTTAGGATACTTGCTACACTATAAGGAAGTACAAGGCAAATACAATGAAGTAGATATTGCGGCCAAAGACGAGATTATAATCCTTAAAAACCTTCGTTGTGGAACTGGCTACCAAGTTTTTATCAAGGCATACAACGATGTTGGAGCTGGAGAATCCAGCAACATTATATCAGTTAACACCAAAGGAACAGGTAACAAAATCTTTTGCTATTCACCAGGGTATCCCTGGTCAAAAAAGAAATAGAAACCAATAGAAATCAATAGAGATTTCTATTGGTTTCTATTGTAATTTGGCCAC
>JAQGBW010001210.1:0-28310 GCA_034698625.1 Julus scanicus
TCATCCTGCAGTAAGAGTGCAATACTTATGCTGTGGCCTGCCCAAACCATCCTGCAGTAAGACTGCAATACTTCTGCAGGGCCTGCCCAAACCATCCTGCAGTAAGAGTGCAATATTTCTGCAGTGCCCTGCCCAAAGCATCCTGCAGTAAGAGTGCAATACTTATGCTGTGGCCTGCCCAAACCATCCTGCAGTAAGAGTGCAATACATCTGCAGTGGCCTTCTCAAATAATACTTCTGCAGTGGCCTTCTCAAATAATACTTCTGCAGTGCCCTGCCCAAACCATCCTGCAGTAAGAGTGCAATACTTCTGCAGTGCCCTGCCCAAATCATCCTGCAGTAAGAGTGCAATACTTATGCTGTGGCCTGCCCAAACCATCCTGCAGTAAGACTGCAATACTTCTGCAGGGCCTGCCCAAACCATCCTGCAGTAAGACTGCAATACTTCTGCAGGGCCTGCCCAAACCATCCTGCAGTAAGAGTGCAATACTTCTGCAGTGGCCTGCCTAAGACATCCTGCAGTGAAAGTGTAATACATCTGCAGTGGCCTTCTCAAATAATACTTCTGCAGTGCCCTTACTCGAGCCATCCTGCATTAAGAGTGTAATACTTTTGCAATGGCCTGCCTAAACCATCCTGTAGTAAAAGCGCAAAACGTCTGCAGTGGCCTGCCCTAACCATCCTGCAGTAAGAGCGCACTACTTTTGCAGTGGCCTGCGTAAACCATCCTGTAGTAAAATCCTGCAGTGGCCTGCCCAAGCCATTCTTCAATAAAATTGTAATATTTCTGTAGTGGTCTGCCCAAACCAACCTATAGTAAAAGTGCAATATTTGTGAGGTAGACGTGACATAAAAGTGCAGTTCTTGTGTACTTGTGTATTTCAGAATTATACAGAACGTCATCGAAATTCCTTCAAAAATTAACCACCTTCCTTCTCCCTGTCCACATGGTGTCCATGTTATCCCAGACCCCCTCCTCCTCATAGACGACCAGCTAATTTGTTGGAAAAAATTCAAGCTGATTTCAATGCCCATAGTATAAATTACCCAACTCCCCTCTCGCTACCAATTCCACGATATTTTTCGGATTAACGTAAATTTCCTGACCTAGAAGGGAAAGTCCAACATAAAACTGGTGTTTAACACTAATTTTAAGCACGATTCCTGAGGTTTTAAAAATGCAAGTACATTTGGGACTGGGGGCACATTTTTTATGGTGTCCTTTCACTGACCTTTCATACTCAATTATATAGAAAAATACCATTAGTGGACGTCAATAATGACTTCTCCTGTCCACATGGTGTCCATCTGTCAGCAAACCCCCTACCACCTCTTGAGGACGTTCTTTTTTAAATGGCACCTAACCATGCCTTGACACGTGATTTCTTTTGACCCCAGTTATCAACGTGCCCATTAACCCCACATGTGCCTGGTGGTCAAGTGTAGGCGCACTCCAGTTATCATTCTGAGCTTGGAGGTGTTGTTTTTGGGTCATGGTTCGTAATCTTGCTACATCTCATGTGGGAAGGTCAAGGCGCGCCCCCTGGCGAAGCTGATTTCTGGCGTGGGCTGACAGTGAGTCAATTATTTTAGTGGAAAGACATGCGTGCTCATTGCTCGATAATAGGATAATTTCCCGTTGGCGTCAGGCGTTGACGTTTGTCGTGTAATTCTGTGCTGATCCAGTGTTCTTCTCTCCTCTAGAAATTCGACGTTTGCTTAAAAATTCTGGGACCACTTTTGCTCCAGAATGGGAGGCTCCAGTAGCAAGAGCAAACTGAGCAAAGAAGACGTGGAGTTTCTGAAGAAACACACCAGCTACGACGAGGCCACCATCCGAGAGTGGCACAAGGGTTTTAAGGTAAGTTTCCGAGAACTCAGTTAAGTTGAATAGTTCCTCGGGAAGCCGGCTGTAAGTTGGGTTGCCATGCGACAAGAAAAAAGTGCAGTGCGTGTGTGTGATCTAGATAATGAAACTTAAACAACTGACCAACTTAAGCACTTGGACTGTTTTTGGGGACATTTTTGAAATGGTCTTTCAGACCAAGTGAAGAATGTCTTAATTAATATTACAGAGACATTGAGATTCAGTTCAGTTTAACACCTCAGGGCCCTATTCCTAGTACAAGTTAAAAGTATATGGAGTTGTAGTATGGCATTCCACCAATAATCTCAGCGACTTGTAAATTATTAGTAAATGTGTACAAGTGATGTCACAAAAGTGCAAATATGTAAGGTGAAAAGAAAATGGTGTCTCGCGAAAATAAAATACTACTTCTCTGTGCTATTGAAGCTAGAAAAGGCATAATTTGTTGGTAAATTTAGCAGCAATTTGTCAAAAACAGATAGTCATCTTCACTGTCACTGGACCACATGTTGTTTATTCAATTAAAAACGTTCTGTTCCTATTCCAAATGCTTTCCAATACTTAATTTACAAGTAATCATTTACCTATAACAAATTCACTAAAAGTTACGAGCAAAATTTGCTAATAGCAATATACCTTTGTGGAACAGAACACTTTTAAACTGACAAGATTTGCTCGTAACTTGTAAGGTATGGTCTAATTATAATTACAATTGTACATAAATCATCCGTGGAACACAACAACTTGTACTTTTTGTACAAGTATTACTCCATACAAGTACAAGACCATACTTTTGTGGAATAGGGCCCAGATCTTCTTCTACTCGTCATAGCATCCCAAGTTTTCATTTGTAGCATTTGCTCGTTACATTTTAAAAATGTTCTGAGTAGTATATCCCAAAATACATACATTTCAGATGTGCAAAGGCTCTTTAAAATTATACCTGAGCATCACCTTTTAATGGTTTAAAATTTTTGAGAATAAAAATGATCAAGCTTATAACAGTAGTTTGTGAAAAAAAATCTATAGAAAAAAATAATCCCCAATTGTTCAGCTTGATTTACAGTCCAATCTTAGAAGGTGGTCAAACCTAGAAGTCAATAAGAAGGAGAAAAATGGTGCAAGAGCATCGAACACAACAAAAGGTCAAGAAATGAGTCAAAGCCACCGTAGAACCCCATTGGAGGATAGGAAAATAAATTGTCCGGCATTAATTAGGAGCAATGATGCCCATTTGACCTATCCTATAAATGTCACAGGAGGGATTCACCGTCATCCATTCACATCGACTTTTTTTTTTCAATTTGGGCCTTCACGTGGGAATTGGTCATCCATTGGCTATTTTCAGTGTTCACCGCGTTCATACAACATTCAACATGGTGGTATAAGTTCGTTAGGTCAAAATCAATTCACAAAAAGAGCATTTTTTGTTAACTGGAATCCGAAATTGGAACAATCAAAATAAGGCTAGATAAAAGAAGACAGATTACGAAACGATAATATAGTGCAGACAGTGTATGTTTTAAAAACATGTGGTATGTAAAACACGAATACTGTACATAATATAATTCCATTATGTTTATTCAATGTAGAATCCGAATAAAATAAAATAAAATAAAATAAAAAATCCAAAATAAATGATGTATATTAAAGCGTATCATCCTCAGACTTACATTAAGACTATACTCAAAGCACTATAGCATGTTAACATGTTTAAACCATAATAACCTAACTTAAGACTAAGTCATGCTTAAAGCATAGAGTTATTTTTACTAATGATGCGGATATTGAAACCTTTATATCCGCCACTATTGTTTAAACGCTAAAAGTAGGCATTAACCTACTCTGGCCCTCCAGTAACCTTTTACTCCTTTTTGGTCATCTCCTATCATGTGAGATTCCGGACCATCATCTAAATGCTTAGTAGGGATTAACCCACTCTAGCCTCATCTGACCTTTTACCTTATTGGTCACCTTCTGTCATGTGAGATTCTGGGACCATATATAAGGGCTCTCAAATCATTGTAAAGACAGAGAGAGCTAACTTGAACTTTTAGGCAGCCAGAGCATGTGCTCCTGAACTGTGACTTTGTATGTTACTTAAAGTTGTCACTTAAATATATAAATTATGAACAAATTCAACTTTTTAATAACTTAATTCATATATACGTTAAAACGTTTTTAGATAATCCGAAACTTTGTAAATCTGAGCATGTCCAGGTTTCAATTTGTTCGGATTACCAAAATCCTATTGCATATATAGAAAAACTCAGTAGATTTACTGTTTAATTAGCTCGAAATTAGGATTTTATAAATAAAGAAATATACAAAATGCATAACTGAACCCTAAAAAGCTATAAATTCTAATTATATAAGTGTGTTTGAACTTTTTTATTTTGCTTGTAAGTATTCATGTCATTTTAATACCATTACAAGTAAAGGCAAACGCACATTATATAGAAAATATGTAATTTTTTTTTTGCAACTAAATAAATACTTCGACATAAATAAAAATGTCGTAGATATAATCATTTCTGAAATAAAAACGTCATTATGTTATACCACTATGGATATTTGCTTTAGGATAAACCTTACAAGAAAATCAAATCTTCAAATGCCTGCTTTTACTTAAGAAAATAGGTTTGCTCCAAGGATTTAGATCTGATATGCTCAACGAATGGCAGATCTTGATTAAGAAATCCAAAGTTATAGCTTCCCCATTACCATAATTACTCGAAGGAGCTCGATTTAATTTCGTTTTAATAAATTTCTCCAGGGTGGCTGACTTAGCACGAGTATCAATGTACGTTGAAAAAATTCAACAACGCCGTTCGCGTTTAATTATTTTATAGAAAGTTAATATTAATAGGTTGACAAGGTAGGAGGCGAGTTTCGTGACTGCTTTTGCACATTAATTTCTCTTACGTTTCCTTTGCTTTTATTTTGCCGTTTGACACACAGGGGACAAGGCGAAGTTTAAACGTGATAAATCTTCTCATCCAGCGATTAATCTCGTACTTTGCATTTTAATTAATATTTGTAGTACTGTGAATATTGCCGGTCACATGGGACTGATACGAATTTTGGCGTCGCTCCTTCTTGGATTTCGATCCGCAATTGTAGTTTTAAAAACATTGGTTGGCAAAGTTTTGGCGAATCTTTGACCATTAATTCAAATTTAAGAGAAACCTAGTGTGGTCCCATATGGCTAATGTCCACCATCGGTCATCATTTGCATAAAACAAATGTTGTCTAAAGCTTGGTCCAAATGTGTTCTTGGAATAAGTTTTTAAAAAGTCTCATGAAAACATAATAGATATTGGTATCATATTTGGCTCATTCGTTTTAAAACTTTCGGTGATTTTTCAGACATTTTTATATGTACAAAAAGTTATTCAAATATCTTAAGAAAAGCGTGGGCTAAAAAATATTATAACACCAACTTCTATGTATTTATTATATGGTATTCACCCTATATTTATGAAAACCTTTGTGTTCAAATATGGCCTACATGTCCAATATGCAATATATGTTCAATGTGCTATATGTCTATATACAGCCTAAAAACCATATACAATTATTCTACCTATTGAAGCCTTCCTTAATTTTTTTTTTTAACTTCAATAAGATTATTCCAAAGTTCAGATTCTTATAAAGGATTAATCCGTTATGTCATCACAAAGATAATATTTTCAAAAATTATTCATGCA
Organism: Julus scanicus; assembly: GCA_034698625.1. Taxonomy (NCBI): domain Eukaryota; kingdom Metazoa; phylum Arthropoda; class Diplopoda; order Julida; family Julidae; genus Julus; species Julus scanicus. Next base: position 5,578 of record JAQGBW010001210.1, read on the forward strand.
GAAGTATCCTGCAGCAGGAAATAATTGGAACAAATCACAGCAAATTTTAATTCTACATATATACATATATATCTAAAATTGAAAGGACATTTTTGCAAGAATGCATATAAACAACTATTCCCCAAGGAGTAACATTTTATATAAGACGATAATATCAGTTTTTGCAGCACTAGTTTAAAGCCATACATTAAGCAATTATGAAATACTGTATCTCATGGTTTGTCAAGTGAAATTTTATGTGAAATCCGATTCAGTAGCATCAGTTTTGAAATGATTCGACCTCAATTGAGCATGAATAAAATAACGGCGAGCTTACAGAAAATGTCATTGTATGCAGTTATTCAGGTCGCTATAAATCAATAAAAATAGTGCAGAAAAAAACTGAAATGGGGAAACAAACAGCATCCGAGATAGAGTTTCCATCGTCTTACCATGCAGACAAAAGTAAAAAATGGCGAATAGAAGAATGTAGCAGTTCCTCGAGAGGTAAATGCACTTTTATTTATATAAAATATTTTTAAATCATGATATCACGTTTCCAACTCAGTGGACATTTACAAAAAAAAAAAACAGCTGCCAAGAGAAAAATTGAAAAGAGAACATTTCAGATTTCCGATAATAATGTCAAAGAAATAAAATCTTAGGAAAACGACGAATGGATCTTGGCAATAATATATATCATCATTTTTAATTATATGAGTATTAAAGTATAATTAATTAAATCTTCAAAATGTAAGATTACAGAAAGATAGATTATTGGAATTAGCAGTACTTTCACGATGAATTTCCCCATTATGTGTAACTATTCAAATACAAATCATTAATTCAGCCTACATATTAATCCATTTAGAGTTGATATGCCTTAACGTTTGCAATTTGTGAATTACTTGAAGATGCAAATAACTATCTGATCCATATTTACAAATAATCTGCATACAGAATCTCTAAAATGACTTCTTTGCATTAGTTCATTACTACAGAACTACACTGCTTTTTAAAAATTCCCAAGTGCATCTATTAAAACCTTTCATGAAGTAAAAAAATACTGAATATAAATAATCAACAATAATATGCATCGCTGAGACTCACGATTTTCATTTTGAATGTACTCCCATACCTCGCTTTACGGCCTAGATACGTTCCAGAAAAGTTAATCGTATAGCGAAAAAGCCATATAACGAATCAATTCTTTCTGCATTGTTATTTTCATTTTTTTCCCTTCTTAAACGAAGTGAAACCCATAAGTTGTTATATTGTTAGCCAAATCCGACCTTGTTTGTGTAAATTGCGGAAACTTATCACATTTTTTTGGCCATTTTCTTTAATTACAGCATTTTTTGGTCGTTAAGGTCGGTGCGAACCAACGACACATTCAGATACAAAAAATATACACAAGAAACATACACAAAAACCTTGGTGTGTCCGGAAGTGTTTGTGAAACAATGTGTCGAAACCGGCTATTTTCATACACATTTATATGACGACAGTCAAAGACACGTCAAGACGTGTCGTCTCGATCGCTGGAGAGGCGGTCTGGATCAAAGGAAAAAATGTGTGATAATGTTTCCTGATAAGGCGCTTTTGCCAAGGATATATATGAAGCTCCACCTTGTTTCAAGAAATGAGTCTTAGGTGCGTACACTCGTGGTTTTTCCGTTTTCTTACACAATTTTGTGACACATGTTTCGAAAAACAAACATGCTAGAAACTTTGTTTCAGTGTTTTTCGTGTAGGTGTTTTGTTTCTGTTTGTTGTGTCTGGTGCGCGTACCGACCTTTACAATATGAAACATTATGGGTCGTAAATCGAAAAAGTGCCATAATTAAAAAGGCCGTTATAGCGAAAGGCTGTATAGCGAGGTATAGGTGTATATGTAAATTATTATACACCGTGAGCCAAAAAAAAAACGATGATAAAAATATGAAAAACGCACTTCTCGACCAGCCCTTCTCAGGAAATTCTTTCAAAAACTTTTGCACTAAATTTCGTATTTTCGCTCAAAAACTTAATGGCAATGCGATCTTTTTGCGAGAAAACCATTCTTGCAAATTTGCTATGATTGAGCAGACAGATTTGTCGGTTGTGCTACCTACAGGGAAATCAGAGAAATAAAAATTATGCTGACGTGCAGCGCCACCTACATGAGGGAAATTTGAAAGATTAGTAACAAAAGTACACAACTGGAAAATTTCATTAAAATTATTGCATTTTTAAGTTACAATGAATTATATTTTGGCATCGTTTTTTTTTTTTTGGCTCACGGTGTATATAAATTATTATATAATGCGTTCAACAATACAATTTTAAATATTGAAAACCACAAATTGCTTCTAAGCAACCGATCCCTGCTACAAAAGCGGTGAATCGATTTACATAAAGGTATGGATAACAATTGCAATTGGACATAACAAGTGGATCCCTTGTGCCATCAAGTTAAAATAAATAGTCAGGTACGAGGGATGTTTGAAAAGTTCATGATGACTTGTTTTCATTTATGATAATTGATGAACTTTTAAAACAACCCTCGTATATTGTTAAACAAAATTTATAGAAATAATTCATACTTTTAAAATTGTGAACAGCAGTTTTTTAATTTCAAATAAATTAAGTAGTTTTGAGTAGCCCCTTGAATATAGAAAACACGCATTGTTTCTTTGCTTGCAGTGTTTGCCCCACTATGGGTAACCCCCTTAAAGTGGGCAAACAAAATATACACCAGGGCATGCAATGATTGCCACTATTCAAGGGGCAATACATATATATTTGGATACTGTTTAGCTTCATGATGACAGCCTATTCAGAGTGGTCAAACGCCACATTTAGGCTTGACTTATCGCTATTAAAACAGAGTGCCAACACACTGAGATGGGGTTAAAATAGTCGCGGAAGAATCAAGTCCCGGTGCCACGTAAAATATTAAGGCCAGATAAACTCTGTTTCCCGTTTTGACTCAATATCAGTGGCTCAATCGATTTTCGTTAGACACGCATTTTCCCCGCAACGAATGGCCCCCGTTGCCATGGACAGGTGGTTCCCCACTCTACTTTATTGCCGGGTCATGTGGCAGCCATTTTTTCTCCCCCCTTTGACAAATGAGCCTCGCATAAATGGCCCTTTCAAGGAGAAAATTAGCATTTGTTTCGGGTGGTCAGGCAAAGCCAAGCAGATGCGTACACGTCTGGGATTGATGCACAGTGAAAACTTAAAAACAGGTCCATTAATTCGCGATAATTGCGAGATTGAGAGGAAAACAGGTCACACGTGCTACTATTAAATTTATAGTTTAATAAAACGAGTGGCTGAACAGGTTGACCGAGGGTCATTTTCCATGCAGAAGAACATTGATGGTTGGACTAAATTTGTGACACACTGTACGGTTATTGTTATGGAACATATTAGGCGAAATATGTCGTCATAAGACGTCATTAATCGCAAGAAAAGGGCGTCTTGGAACTAAAGACTATTAATTTCAGTACCTCCAACAGAAAAGTTTAGATTCTAAGAATAATATCAATTTCTTAGAATATCTTTGACAATTTTATCTTTTAAACTTAACAACAGCTAAAATAGGGAAACAAACTAAATGTAAACAACATAGTCATGGAAAGGGACATTTGTCAAAAAAAATATAAGGAAAATATTAAGCTAACGAAAAATATAAACCTGGACATGCAACATCGTTGACCACGTGTCCAGATACAAGGTTTTTGGTCACATGTATTCACATGAAGACGACAACAATGTATCCAAGAAGATGGAAACATATGTATCCAGCTATTATCGACTGGACTGGACATGGCTAAAGGTCGGTACGCACCAACGACACATTCAGGCACAAAAAACATTTACAAAAAACCTTGGTGTGTCCAGAAGTGCTTGTGAAACATTGTGTCGCAAACGACCATTTTCTGACACATTTTGATGTTTCTTGATGTGTCGTTTCGATCACTCGAGAGGCGGTCCGGATCAAAGGAAAAAATGTGTCGGAATGTTTCCTGCTAAAGCACTTATGCCAAGGAGCCATGTAGAGCATTGCACCATGTGCTTTTAATTTTGAAATATATCCGCAAAATTCACAATACTGTGTAATGTACAGCTGGTGACAAAAGCGCCGTACCAGCCAATGTGAAGCTACGCCTTGTTTCAAGAAATGTGTCTTAGGTGCGTAAGCTCGTGTTTTTTACGTTTTTTGACACAATTTTGAGACGTGTTTCGAAAAATACGCAATAAACTTTGTTTCATGCAGTGTTTTTTGTGTATGTGTATGTTTCCTTTGGTTTGTACCGATCTTTAGGACACACCAGCGATTCTAAGGTGCACCATCTCCAAATGTTCAAAACTTGTGTGAGTACATTCTAAAGTACATTCTTCCAAGGTGTATTGTCAAAAAGTGGTGACATTGTTTTTCCCTATATTTAAAAGCGTAGATGTAACAAGTGTTTCAACTACATTGTACACGCCCTGTATGTGTGACTACCACGTGGATTTCATGTGTCGTACGTGTCTCGTTAGAAATATACTTAAATACTATACGAATGATATATATGACAATCCACAGTATTCGAAAATTTCACGATCAAAATATTGACATTTTTAAAAAAAGCATGTAATTATTCCAAATGAGCGCATGTTATTTTCCAATTATAAATGAATGTCATGAACACCCTGCGTACTGAACTTTATAATTTCGAGATTTGAAGCGCACAACGGTGCCTTTTAGTATTGCGTTTTCAAAAGTGGTTTCCACTTATAATAAACATGAAACCGGAACATAATTTGAAAATTGAGAATACTTAAGCCAGACAAGGTTATTTCCAAGAGACAATAAGTGCATGAATGACGTCATTTGAACAAACTCTCCAGCGATTGGTTTCCCGAATAGCAGTTTCAGCCATAAAATTGAGCTTATGCTCACGAAAAGTAGTCGCAAACCGATCTAAAGTGTTAATTTTAATGCGTTTTAATGGTGCCTCGATGAATTCCTCGTTAATGCTGTTACAACAAAGGAATAGAGTCTCATAACCACATTTCAACCCTAATTTATATGAGCTATCGTTTGGTGTATCATAAATTCGCTTATGAATTTTTACAACAAGGTGGCAAACTTGGCAAATTTTAAAAATTAAACATATTAGAATAATGATATACTATACAATTTTTTCATAAAAAATCAAATATCCAACAGTGGCCAGCAGCCATGAAAATCTGATGTACTTGAATTTGTATCACCTCGGAAATTATGCTTGATTTTCTGCAACAAAAAACTGGGAAATGTGCAGACCCTCTACCTTATGGCATTTATTTGCTGACTGTAGGGTGTACTGAGTAGAATTGAATTTGCATTTGTAGTGCAACAGATTAAAATCAATTTTTGCGCAACCCTGTAATTGTGAATACAAAAACCCTTCTAACAGTTAGGGCTAGGTTTTTTCGTGGATTTTTTAGCTTAAGTTACGACCCTAGATGCTAAAAATAATAAATTTTCAGCAAGTCGGTTGGCCATGCTAACCCTCATTTGCATGAAAAACGAAAATTTATTGGCCGAGGTTGAGCAAAGGGTAGCTAAACACGGGTTCGTTTTAATTGAATTTTGCTGTATTTTAGGACTCGCAGTCAAAATAACGGAGGTTGTCTGGGTGGTTCACGCACCCGCGAAGATCATCTTTTTCGAAAACACAAATCAGATTACTCGGCTCAGAAAACCTACGGCGCTCTCGGGGAAATTCATTTCAAAGACGCATTTTGTAGCTAGGGTAATAAATCAGGCAAGTTCGCGTAATGCAAACGGATATACACTAAATAATAAACTGGCATTGCGATGGAGAGCCCTGGAAGTTATATTTTGGGCGAGCTGCCCCAAGGGCCTATAACAACCCGGGCTAACGTCAACGTGGATCCGTTGAGAGCGGGACCTGGCGACACGTTTACTAAAAATAAGTACAGAATCAGAAATGATTTCATTTTGTAAAATTATAAACTAAACTGCGGTCACGGAATGGATTTCAACCTATATTGAACAACAGATTTAGGCAAATTTAATTAATTGTGCGCATGCGCACGCTTCTTGTCCTCGCCGAGCCGGCAATTTGTGCATGCGCACATTATTAAGAGATTTTTATAATTATACATACATTTGCTGTGATCAAGAAATGGATTTCAGTCTATATTTGAAAATCGATTTATAATGTAATTTGAATTTATTCCATTCAAATCGACCAATTTTTAAAAAAAATCATATTTGGTGGATTTTTTAAATATACATTTATTGGGGTCATGAAATGGATTTAAACCAATTTGAAAATAGATTTTGGATGAATTTAAGCAAATTCTATCCAAATCGACCAATTCTATCCAAATTCATGTTTGGAATGTTTGGAATATTTTTAAATTATACATTTAATGTGGTCACGGAACGGATTTCAACCTATTTGAAAATACATAGATTTATAACGTAATCTGAATTTATTTCATTCAAATCAACCAATTTTATACAAATTCATATTTGGTAGACTTAAATTATACATTTGATGTGGTCACGGAATGGATTTCAACCTATATTTGAAAATAGATTTTGGATGAATTTAAGCAAATTCTATCTAAATCGACCAATTCAATCCAAATTCATGTTTGGAAGATTTTTAAATTATACATTTGATGTGGTCACGTAGTGGATTTCAGCCTATTTGAAAATACGTGCAGATAGGTTTTCAGCTATACATATATACCTGTAGGTTGAAATCCATTTCGTGACCACAGCTACTATTTAAAACGCGAGTCTCATATGTTGTTTAAATATAAATCAACTGTATATTTAAATTAAAGGTCAACGATCAACGAACTGAAACTCTGAAAAAGATGAAAAAAGTTTGGTGTTTTTCGCGGGTGCGGGTCTAGTTCCCATGAAAACAGCGTGATTAATCTTGTTTGATTGCAGTTGAATTGGCAGTTTGTTCAACAGTTTCTGTAGTTGTGATTGAACAGCGTTATTAGGGTGCATCGATTGAAGGCCGTCGTTCGCAATCAGAGAAATAATAGGAAGCCGCTTCCGAATAAATGCTTTATTGGATTATCGACCAGGAAGCGCGTCGGCCTCAACCATTATCTTTATTTAGATTTATTCATAAATATTAAAATCCAGCAGCACAATGAATGATTGCGCAAGCACGCACTAAGCAAATGGCATGCACCATGCATTTTGCATTTTGCCGGGTGCATCCAAAAGCAACATGTTTACTTTATTACCATCCAACTTGTTTAAATTCTACACCTTTAAAACAACAGCCCTAGTCACGGAATGGATTTTAACCGAATTGGATAAATTCATGCACTCTATTAAATGTTCCTAAATTCAAAAACAGGGGCATTTTTTTAATATATATATCCTTAATATATATGTATATATATTAAGGGTACTCGAACAGCCCCCACAAATTTTGCACATGTCTGAGGTAGGGGAGTCATCGCTTTAGGGCTACTAGTTTTTTTTACTATTAAAGATTAAGGTTGGTTGCGCAGACTGTCCCACTGTGCCCCTATACCAGGGCAAAGTGGGACATAGCATGGGGTAAAGTGGTCCACACGAAATTAAGACAAATTTTACAAGAAAAAGAACACCACATTGATTGTGTTTAATTCAGCTCGAAAATTTAAAATTCCAAGTATAAATTTCAAAAACGATTTAAAGTTATTTAAGGTTATGATTAATGTGAAAATGAGTGCTGCATACAACTTATTTGCAAATCAAAAGCATTGGGATGCTGAAAAAACCTGATTTTATAAAGACGTTGTACCACTGTGCTCCGGTCTCCCCCTATATCAGTTATTTGCAGCCAAATTAACTTCTAACATCTTCTAACTGGCTGGACCAGCTGCAATGGGGCTTGCAGAAGTGCTGGAGATAGAAGGAGGTTTAAACTGCAATTGTTATTGCAGTCCAACTTGTCAGGCCTGAACAAGCTGCATTTGTGCCCATCACAAAAGACACTCAACTTGTGGACCTGGACAGAGTTGCTTGAATGTAATGCGCATGCGCACCACATGTGGGCCAAATGAGGAAAACCCAACTGCCCAAGTGAAAAGTTTGTTTGAGTACCCCTTAGAACGATATTTAGCCAAATATTGTGTTTATATGTTTACTATTTTACTTATGAAACTGTATAAGGTTTAGGTCTTCCTGCACTTAAACCTACTTTCATTAAACGTTAAAAGTGATTTTTTTCCACAATCGTTTTGAAAACAATGGAGATAACAAATTTCTTCAAATAAATTCGCATGTTAACATCAAGTTTCTGCCACATCAGTTATTTGGTTTATGGCCATCTTAACGAGTCCTTCGTTAGACATTGCTATAGAGAATAACATTTTCAAGAAAAATATGTTCGGTAAAAAACTAAAAAAAAAATAATGCGATCAATTTTCTTAATGCCTTATGGTAATTCAGAGGGGGATAATAGCCCCTTTTTCGCCTAAAAAAATGGAAAAAAGATAGAAGGCTCATAGCGAAAGCACTCTTCAAAAAATGCCACTGCTTTTACAGTTAATGCTTCACAATTTGATATAAAAAAGTCTCAGAAATTAATCGATTAATGATACCCGAGAGCTTCTCCCTCTCTCTCTATACTATAGTTATTGAGCCATATTTTGGTTTCGTTTCTTAGTAAAACTCGAGGACCCTCGAGATTTTCAAGCATCTTCAATGACTTTTTAATTAGAAGCCAAAATCGATTTCCCTCGTAAATAAGACAAAAGATGAAAGAAAAATGTCGCATTGGGTTCGACTTGCATAAGCAAAGGACGTGAAAAATCTTCAAGATTCTATCGAATGCTTTGGTTCGTCTAACTTTCCCAAAATTCATTACGAGCCAATCAAGCGAAGTAATTAGAAAAAAAAAAAAAAAAAAAAAAAAAACGTAAGAAAATGGCAGAAGGGCCATAAGGGAATTGAAGACGAAATGATAGAAGACAGTCTAACCAGGACAGGTCTAGAGTAACAAACTACTGGAATATCGATTAAAACTTTCCTTTTTACCACGTAAAGTACCTTGGCTGATACATATTTTTTTTCATACAGGTGCCATTATTTATCGCGCTTTCATATTAATTGTCGGCTCCATAAAGACGATCGATCGCAGCGCCATTTTCTGAGAAATTTTCGAGTAAAAAATCCATAGGAGGAAATCGATTTTTATCGATATTTATATGTGCACGAATGAACTTTCCAAATTGGGCAATAAACTGCTTTTCGTGAAAATTGCCCCCGTCATACAGGGTGTGCCACGACTGGAAAAGTTATATATGTGAAGGACACATAGCCATGTGTGAACTACATATATACTGTCAATGATGGACCATATATGGGCCATATTTATCAATTGATGGGCCATGTATAAGCCTTATTATCGCCATACATATAGACTATGTATACATGTATACACAAATGTAAGTCATAAAAACTTAGAACCCAATAAAAAATCACACCTTTGTGAAAAATGCTTCTATTTAAATGAAATTTGGCACTTACATAGAACAATAGTGTAGGAACAAAAAATGAATTATAAAATGGACTCAAAATGTTCTCCTGTTTCCTTTATACATGCCCGGAGTCTAACGCGCCATTCTTTGATTGACGAATCGATTCTAAGCTGGTGGAGTTCAATTCCAGTTTTCTTAATTCGTAGTTTCACGTCTTGATGTTATTAATCTTCGATTTGTAAACCTTTTCCTGGAAAACTCCCTAAACTTTTTAGTCCCCTGGATCTAAGTCCGGGCTGTTTAGTGGCCAGTGATTGGGTTCGATGAACTGTGGCATTTCCCGTTGCAGCAATTCAACTGTTTCTCCAGCACTGTGAGTGGGCACAACACCGTCTTGTTGAAAATTAAAAAATCCGAGATTTGTCTCATGTCCCGACACTATTGTTCTATGTAACTGCCAAATTTCATTTAAATCGAAGCATTTTTCACCAAGTTGCTATTTTTTTATTGGGTTCTACCTTTTTATGACTCACAGTGCATTATATTCGATATCTCATAAAGCGAAATAGTATGTCATTAAATATACTTTTTATATGGTCGCATATAGTCTATGTAGGAACACTATCATTAGTGCATAAGTCCCAAGGATGCATAATGATAATGCAATTGAATGCTGTATACTGCTCCATTATGAAGAAAGTAGGAAATTGATTGAAGCAATAGAGGCAAAACGTTCGTCCACTGTTGTTGGTCATCCAACTTTATGCAGGTTGAATCCAGCAGAAATATAGTGAATGCGTGACATCGCCATCATTTGTCAAATTTTGGTGCGGAGTCGAAAGACGCAACTAATGAGCGAAATATAGACTGGCGCACCAATATATCGATTTGGATTATGGGGTACATATGCGCTCGGAAAGTAACATATCACGCTGACCAGCCCGGGAGAGGATGACCTTTGAAATGCCATACGGGCGTCATTAACTTTTTATGCCATTTAATGACGAGAAAAGTGCAGAACAGATGGCAATCCCCTACAGGGATCGTCCACAAATACAGTCCACGTTTTTCGGACGGAATTCCATTAGCTCAAATCTGGTCACATGTCGTCTAAAGCCGGGTCTCCACCAATACGTACATTGTACTTATATATGTTACAGTCAATGTGTCAAACCAGCCAACGTGTAAAATGACTGGAAATACAAAATGACTGGTCACAATGACACACGATTTGGACCTAACCTAACCTAACCAGGCAATAAGTCAAATAAATAATCAAGCTAAATTTTCAGTCATTTTGTAAAAAAAAAACTGCAACCAGCAACTGCTTACCTAATCAGTCGTTTTGTAAAATGACTGATCAGGTCAGTCATTTTACAAATTGGCTAGCTTGACACATTGACTGTAGCATATACACGTTTTTTACAAACATATGCGAAAAAGTTTGCTCTCCGGGTTTCTTTCAGCCGCCATGTTGTAAATACACCCATACCTCGTTTTACGGCCTAGATACGTTATGGAAAAATAGGCCGTATAGCGAAAAGCCATATAACGAATCAATTATTACCATAGGAACCCATGAATATTCAATTAGATCGGTTCCAATTTTTTACAAAAAAATATTTTTTTTTAGTTCATAAAGCATTTTATTCTTTTTTACTATCTGTGAAAGTTCTTACATGAAATAAAAGTACAAATCAATGTACTAATAATAAACAATTTTAATGAAAAACAACCAGTGGCAGCTCGTCCATTGGCACTGTGGAACTGCAGCACCCCAATCACTGGATATTATCGATAACATTTAATATAACGAGTCTTTTGTTCTTTAATTCTTTCTAATTTCATTAATTCGTAATCTATTGTTTAATGTATTTAATTATAACTCTTTAGTCATCCCCAGTTAATGAAAAAAATTTTTAAAAAATTTGTATGCAACTGTACGTTTCACAGTTCCAGCAGCGAGGTGTTTGACTGTTGTGCGCATGCGCACATGACATCCTATGTATTTTTTGACCGTATAACGAAACATTGTGGGCTGTATATCGAAATTGTGCAATAATTAAAAAAGGCCGTTATAGCTAAAGACCGTATAAAGCGCGGCCGTATATCGAGGTATGGGTGTATATGTAAATATAAAAAATTTGTCAGCTATTAAAGACATTTAATAAATAGGTGTACAATTTGGATATTTATAAAATGGCGCTGAAACAAACCCGGAGGACAAGCTTTTTTTTGCATATGTTTGTAAAAACAAGTATATATACGTACAATGTACGTCTTGGTGGAGACCCGGCTTTAAGTTGGTTGCTAACAATTTCCAAGTGTTTCAGCAAATTCAATCATTTTCAAAAACTGCATGATGTGCTGCTATGGTGGTTATGGTACATGACTAATGTATAGATAAGATGATTTACTAAGTTGTTATTTCGAGCATACTGTTCATGAAGTTACTTGTACTGACCACTTGAACTTTAGGCAAACACAGCTAAGGCTGGCATTGCCAGCTAGGTGTTTTCCAAGGAAGACATTTGGCTTTTCATGGAAATGTAAATTGAACCGAGCCCAGTTTTTCATAAACCGTTAACTGCGTTGCACAAACACCGATTTTTGTCTGGATATGTGCATTCCGAGTATCAATTATTCCAACAATGAAAAGGTGATAAGGGTGGGTGGTGCAGTCATTTCGTAACGTAACGAATGACAGCTGCCATAGAACACTACAGCATAAACATGGATACCGTCTGACAGTTAAATAAAGGAAAAATGGAGGCCAAAATAGGTTTCGGGAATTTTACAATAAAAAAATAAATAAATAAACAAATCCTTGACAAGAAGTGCAATTCCCTAGAATATTAAAGCTGCTTTATGTGCGCCATTTCCGTTTTTATATTTCAGGTGTGGTTACATGTCGTCCATTTTGAGAATAAAGAACTTGTTTATGTTTGTTGGATGCGTTTTTACAATAATTCGTAACATTTCCTGTTAACATCAATTGTTAAAACTTTATAAGATGTATCATGTTTTCCGCCCTGACTATTAATTGTTGTATTCAAATGTCCAATATATGTATACCCTGCTAGAATACTATTTATAAATATAAATGATATAAATATAAGACATAAATATAAAGATATAACATATACAGGGTGGGCCAATAAAAAGTAAGCCAACTTTATAAAAATCATAAAAAGGTTATTTGTTAATGGAATTTATTGAAAATTTGTACATGTTTACTTAAACAGGATACAAAAAAATTCCCTATTTTAATTTGTGTTCAAAGTTAGCACCTTTCTCCGGAAAGTTTCAAAAATTGCTTAGCACTGTAATTTTTCATTTTACGCAAAAAAACTTAATGCGGTTCTTTCTTCTTCGGTGAACGCCATTTTGAAAGACAAATTCGAATGATTACGTCATTAAAAAAGAACGTGAACGAGGGCAATTCGAAACAGAAAAAACAATATTTGCACAAATTTTTATTAAATTCCATTAACAAATAACCTTTTTATGATTTTTATAAAGTTGGCCTACTTTTTAATGGCTTACCCTCTACATACATATGAGGCTGTGAGGTTATGTGGATTTCAGTCTTAATGCAGTATAATTTTGAGACATGTTCTTGTAGAAATAAGAAAATAGATGAGTTAATCTTTTGGTGTGTACATACATCACATATATGATTTGGTAAAAACTTAAAATCTAAACAAATAGAAAACTTCACTAACGATTGATTCGTCCATTTAGAAAAAATTAAAAACAAACATTAAATCGCGGTCTAGAATCGCAATTTGCGCATTAATTCCGCTTTATGCTAGCAATTTCCTGTTTTCTGGCGCAGTCTCTACATGTTTCCTCCCCAATGCGCCCATACTAACGCATTGTTCATCATAAGTTTCGTAAACAACGAGCACTTAGTCATCCATTACAAATAAAAATAGTCAACAGAAAACGAGGAAAGGTCCCGTTGTTCGAATCAGCCAATGAGAATCGTCAGCAGCTTCAGGTCAGAAATCAACATGACAAAACGTTACGTCTCGCACCAATGGTCAGTCGTCGCCATCATGCTTGGACTTTGGGCATTTGGCCATCGTGGAGCCAAATATATATATATATATAGGACATCCGTACAAATTTGTTTGATTTCGTTTTGTTTTTTTCACTTGCCTTTAAATCATCCATTCAACAACAAGAAAAAATCATTCTGGCGATAAATTTAAGTTAAGACGGAAAATGTCCAGTCCTCGGGGAACTTTCTATCCCATGTTTAGCAAGACATTTAGTATTGTTGGCAAACAATGACGAACATTAGCAGAACAACAAACACTGCTAACGATGTATACCATCGATTAAGGATTTTTAAAAAGATAAACCAAAAACTTAAATTCTGCAACAGAATTTTGACCGTACACACGAAGAACGATTATGATTGTGTCCACATTTCGGATAGCATTTCTGAACCATTTAAACTATATTTTTTAGACCAGGGTACATATAGAATAACATCTAAGTATTTCATTCGTGCAAATATTTGTGTAAAATACTTTGTGTGTTCAATTCGCATCAAAATCATAAATGGGCCAATTATACATTTTATATATACATATAAATAAAATGTATAAGACCTGAAATTGGACACATGTGGATATATGTATGAGCATGTATGGCCCATGTATGACCATAGTATATCATTGTTGGGACATGTGTATATGGGTATTTGTACATGCAAACATGGTCATACATCAATATACGTATATATGATGGATGATACATTCCATTTAATGGTTAAAGCTTGAATATATATAATCACAATCTATAGACCATTAAAATTGTAAATGACCCATATATTGCATTTCCATATACCAATATTTCCAAGGACCCTAACTAAGGTACATTATCTGGCACATCATAATCCAAATATCACGAACCATATGACTAAATTGTACCCATACATTCCCAAATATAGCTAGTCCACTAGATATGCAACAAGCCAAGCATTTTCTTGAATATTGTTTTATACCAAGACATAAACATAGCATATTGATAACGTGTATATAATGGGCTGTAAAAGTGAGAATCGGAATGTAAATTCCAGTTTAGTTTGCCATGGTTGACAACAAATGATCAATTTAACACCAATGACTTTTGTAAGCCAAAACATATCTAATTTCATTAAAGATTTCCTCATATTAGTGGTACTCAAACAAACCCCAACATTTAGCACATGTCAGCAGTTTATCAGCTATGTAATTAGGGCCATAGCACATGTGTTGTGACTGTTGTCCCAGTATTTTAATTGACGCCTTCTAATTGTCTGGACCTACTGCAATCAGGCTTGCAAAATTGCAGAAGAAAAAAGGAGGTTTTAACTGCAAGTTGCTCTTAAGCCGCGTTTCCACTGCAGTCAACATGGCAACAATGTTGGTCAGCATGGTTTTCTGAAACAAATTTCAAAAAAAAAGTTTGCCTACGGTGATGTTTGAGCAAACTTATGACGTTTCTTTGTTGTTCTACCATAGTTTCGGCAACAAATTTCTGATCAGCCATATACGTATACACTTAAAGGAGAAACAACCTTGGCAGAAGCGCCATAAACTGGACGCGTTTGTTGACTGATTCTGTCAACTTTTTAATGGAGACAGGGAATCTAATGCGCAAGCCCAGCTGCCCAAGTAAAAAGTTCGTTTGAGTACCCTTATTATAACGTTGCTTGCCTTAACGTTACAGTCTAAACAACATACAAATTTACCTGAAAAAAATTTTCACATTAGTCCTAAAACCACTTAATAACCATTATAATGGCACAATCACCATCGCATTCATTTTGAATTGCATTTAAATAATTTGGTATAATAATGAGGCCACGTATTTGTTCAAAATTTAATTAAAACCCCGGCGGATACCAGCAATAATTTAGCTAATTTTTTCTGTTCTTTCCAGCTAC
The DNA here is from genome assembly GCA_034698625.1 of Julus scanicus. Taxonomy (NCBI): domain Eukaryota; kingdom Metazoa; phylum Arthropoda; class Diplopoda; order Julida; family Julidae; genus Julus; species Julus scanicus. The sequence continues at coordinate 20,990 of JAQGBW010001210.1, forward strand.
AACATGCAGTTTGCCAATTATTGAGAAGATTCTCAAGCCTAATGTATTTTTTATTAATAAGAAGCTGCACCTATTACGTTGTACATTAATATCATCTACCAATTATAGTTTTATAGGAACGTCTCTATATATACTAACCCATATTATATTTGTATCTAGATTAGCCTTCATTTCGCGTTTTGCGTTTCGTATTAAAAATCCAATTAGAACACAATCCAATCAAGCGAAATCCAGCTTTAGGTATAAGATAAAAAATAAATGCGTTTCATTAAAATTTAATTACTAACTTCTCGTCTGATTCAGAGGCGGGTTTTAAATCCAAACGTCAAAAGACTAGCATATACTTATGCTCAAACTCAATTCGTCGCGCATGTACTATACTTACTACTCATTAACCGAGGGCTTTCGCTTCTATTCAACTCTTATTAAGTAGGCATTATAAGACCCAACAAGAGAGGCTGACTGCCCTTAGGTCTCCCTTTTGCGAAGCTCTGGGATAGTGGGAATGACTTCATTCGCCTATTGTTATTTTACAAATCAATGGTTATTTAATTTCAACATTTCATTTACTCTGTCAATAACAGAAGAGATATCATCTCCTTCATCATAATTAATTTGTCCTCTGTTCAACATGAGTTGCTTCGGAGCACCTTCAGCAAATTCAAACAATATGTTACACACGATCATCCGATGTTGTTTACATGTTCTAGACACGTTCAATTCAAAATTAAATAACTTGTACTTAATAAGGGGTTGATTTGAAGTTCGGTTTAGATTGTCACAATTGGGTAAGAAGTTACTTTTGAAACTTTGTTCAAAACAGAGAGAAAAGAAATATATGGTTTTATACTATAAACCCATACCTCGCTTTACGGCCAAAATACGTTCCGGAAAAGTTAGCCGTAAAGCGAAAAAGCTGTATAACGAATCAATTATTCTTGCATTGTGATTTTCATTTTTTTGCCTTTCTTAAACAAAGTGAAACCCATATGTTGTTTTATTTTTAGCCAAATCCGATCTTGTTTGTTCAAATTGGGGTAACTTATCATTGTTTTGACCATTTTCTCAAATTACAGCATTTTTTTTTTTTTTTTTTTTTTTTTTGGCAGTTTTAACGAAACATTGTGGGCCGTAAATTGAAAAAGTGCCCTAATTAAAACAGGCTGTTATAGCGAAAGGCCATATAAAGAGTCTTAAACAGGGTATCCAGGATATTTTTTTGGAAAAAATCAAGAATATTTCAAGAATATACCAATGTTCATTCCTAACATTTTCAAGGACCCCTAGCACAATTAATTACCACATTATTTGTCCAACGTGTCAGAAATTTTTCTAGACAATTAATTTTTAAAAAATAAGTCTTTGTTTTTACATAGAATTTTTTTTAATCAACAGATATTTACAAAAATAACCAGCATAAACTCAAGTTTATACAAATTTCAAGCGCATTTCCCGGTTTTCAAGGCTACTATCATATGCATCCTGTTATAGAACTTTACGTTTGTTTAACCAAAGGGGAATTGATTTAATATTAGGGAAAATCCCTACATAATTAATACAGTGTTTTGTTTATAATTTATTAATCCATGCTTTCTAACTTGTGATTATTGAAAATAATGCAGTGGTATTCTTCTGTTTGCCAAGTCTGCACAGTATACATATTACATGACCATCAAGTACTGCACTCAAGAGTAGCTGCATATTTCAAACAGAAACATTTACATGTACACGTTCTCAACATGCATCATCAAGCGCCTGTGTCTAATCTTAACTCTGTTAGACTCCGCAGCGCCCTCTATACACGGCGCCTTTGTAGCATTTGGGTGTTTCCATGGGGCGAATTAAGCGTATAATTTTTTGATTTCTTCGTTTTTTGATTTGTTTCTCGTCACCGAATTCGTTGAATGATTTAAAAGCTGAGGCATTTTGTTCGGTGACTTCATATGGGGTTCGGTGCGCCCCCTAATCCATTTAAAATCTGTCGGAGCGTGGAGCGTCGTTGCAAACAAATCCATGAGGGAAATCCACACTCATTTATATTAGACTCGATGATGGTGATTTGAATAAATGTCAAACCAAAAGCAACAACTTTACGTCTTCTCGCAAGTATTACTCCGCCGAGCAACTTTCTAAATCAATGTTGTCAGACTGAGGAGAGATACATTTCTCCCTCATCACCCCCCACCAATTTTTCCTTGGAAATACAAGCACCGAAACGTGTTACTCAATCGCTCCGCTAAGATAAAATTCAATACTTTTAAATTACAATAGCTCGTGTATGGTATACGAGGAAAAATCCGACAAAAAAAAATACATTAAAAACGTTCCTTTACGGGAGATAAATGGTTCTCGTTCCCCCGTGATAATAGTTTTACACAAATCTATTCGAAAGACGACGACTCGTCTGAACTCACGCTCGTGTTTCGCCACAATCTGAATCTTCCGTCAGATTTATAACAAGTTTTAGAAATGATAAAACTACCATAACTTATTCATTTCGCAGTGACGGAGAAAACAATTCGAAAACAAGATTGGTAGGAAAAACAAGATGGCCGCCGATTTATGGCACTTGTTTTGGATGGCTACAAAGTTAGGGCAGACACGCAAGATATGGAAAGTCAACGAAATACTTGAGGTACATACAGTATAAGGAAAATAGCATACATCCCTCCGTCATGTGCGCCCCAAAAAGCAACAAGATCGGGTGCGTGGTATTAAATTGATACAGTTTTTGTAATTCTTTTAAAGAAAAAAGAAGTGAAACAGGTGAAATGTTTAAAAAAAAATGACATATGCTTATGTTATCATTATTTCCATAACATTTGGAACTTGTACAGAACGTAGTTGGGGGGAAATACGTTTTTTGGCAACTATAACATTTTCGGATGTTGTTCAAGCACCATGTATCAATTTGATCATAAGCCAAAAACAGAGTTAAATAACTTTAAAAATGCATAAAAACCACCTGTGCATAATTAAATTATATAGTACTTACCAAGACTGTAAAATGTTTAGTTTTCCAAAATTGCAAAAAATTACACTAATGGCCACACTGTATCAAACTGAACAATGACGCAATTTCTTTAAAATGCAGATGACCTTAGACCACATAACCACATGGGCATGCAGAGGGGTGGAAGTTAGGGTGCTACTGAGGGGCAGATGACTCAGCAGTTGTTGGTTTGTAAATGGTATGATGCAATGCATTAAGTGTAGCAATTTGATACAGGCGCGCCTAATGGAGGGATATTGTCAAGTATGGGACCAATGGGTACCCTTCACCAAAATATTTTTCATAAAACACTTACAAGAACAGCATTTACGTTATAATTTTAAAATTTCAAGCATATTTTACAGATTCCTTTAAAATGTCTTACAAAGACTAATAGAGCAATCAACCGAAAACCTGGGTGTCCCATCAGTCCATGTTACTGCAATAACGCCCCAATGAGCTTCGAAAGAATTTGGAAAATACAACAAAGGCCCAATTGTAGAAAATCGTAATATTGAACAAACACATGAAACCGAATTCTTGTAGAAAATATAAAAAATGGACGAATGAATAAGGAGATTACAGTTCAACGAGTTAAGACCTTGGTTGTTGGAGAAGAAAACTAGCATGGTCCTTGCTTGAAAATGGGTGTAAAATATGGGCGAAGATACCATGGACAAGACTCTGCCAAAAACCATTGTACTTGCCAAACCACGCGTTACTTTTAACTTAACGATACGAAAATGCGATATAAAACACGAACGTGATGATATAAAATGTCTACTTGAGAAGAATAAGGTTATCAATGCTAGAAGACCTTTTTTCTCCTCAGACAAAGGCTTCATAGCACTTATACCCTTATCTAAAAATGCATGCAGAGGTCAGGCAAACGAAACTATTTCAAGAGTTCCAAACAAGTATCTCACCAACAACATGTAGTATAAATCAATGAAGTCGGTTGCAAGAGTGGATGTTAGCAGAAAGGATGTTATGGATATTGATAGCATGCATCCAAAACAAAATATTTGTTCCATATAATGCGTGAGAAGTCAACAAAGGTTATCTAAATATTTTTTCCTAAATTGCAACAGTATGGTGAAGATATTTCCAAGAAGTTATTTTATCAATTTTATGTAATTTGATATTTACAGTAATGGCCGTCTCCAGCAACTACATGTTTCTGCCATGTTACACATATTTCAGATGCAGCACATGAGGTTTGATATCTATACTAGCTATATACATGATCATGATTTGGCCAATGATGGTCCAGATATATGTACCTTAGTTAACCACCGAATAGTACTATTGGAAATACAGTACATGGAGCACAAAAATTTTAAAAAGTTTTATCGCATATTTTTTACCATTTGAAATAAATTTTGATTGTGTGATGTCACATTACCGAACCATCCACCCACCCCTTGGTCACAATTGTCACAAAAAACAAACAATTTTAACCCACCCACTCCCTTGGGTGTGACAATTTTTGAATGGCCCCCAAGCTTACATTTATATGGCATTCATCATCAATTAAGTGATTCCATCCAGTGATTTATGGATACATGTTCACATGTACAAAAAGTCATGTATAAACGTGTAGCATACACGTACTATTTGGCTGCACACAAACCTGTGCGAACACACATGGTCAAACATGAACCATACATACACAATATGATGGTTACTAAAATCCGTAGATCCTGTTTAGCGCATTCTTACGATGTTTGGACAACCCTCGCCCTCCACCATGTCCGGAAGTCATCTAGGGCGGTCCATAACATCCGACTTATCGATTTTCAGCCGCCATCTTTGATTTCGTTATCGCGTCACATCAACGATGAAGACGGCGCATCGCTTTATACCGTCATGAATTTTAAGGTGGACGACTATCTAGCCTTCAAAATGCACCAGAGTTTCCTCTTCTTAAAACAAGAAAGGGAGTGAGACAAGACCCAAATGCCTAACACGCATTCAGACACGCCAAATAGCTCGGCAAAAAAAAAAAAAAAAAAAAAAAAAGAAGTGTGCGTGGTTGCATAAAACACTCGCCAAGATGAAGCCTCTACAGAAATGGCATGACGATGGTAACTGCCTGTGGGATGTACAAGGCGCTCTTACGACAATAGTAAAACCGCTAAACGTACGTTTTGCAGTTTCAAGGGGCATTTTCAACGCAAAAATATTTGCTTTGCAGTTTCAGTTACGCACGGCTGACCAATGGCTCGGGACGTTGATGACGTCATTCGGGTCATTCTTTCCATGGAATACGAATAGGAAATGGAAATGTGCTCGATAAGAGCGCCGTTTCTGGCTCTACAAATGCATTTCTTCCATCCATAGGTCTATTTGCCAGCACTTTCAACATTCGCCTAGAAACAATATACCTTTCAATATTCAGCCAAAATGGTGTATACAAATGTATATTCGATTTCTGCACTACTCGCCTCAGGGATGAATGGTATAACTCAATGGAATATAGGCCCTAATACATGTCTAAGTTTACAGTGGTGGTATTTGCAAATGTATTATAACAAGATTTTCACCAGCATCCTGTGGTGCATTCTTTTCTGCTTTTATGGACACTTAATGATGACTTTGACATTTTCGAAATAACATATATTCACAAATTTTGAAATTATGACAAGATTTCGACCAGTTTCTTCTGGTGCATTCATTCTACTTTTCCGCTCTTATGAACCCTTATGATGACTTTTGCATTTTGAAAATTTTACAAAAATATACAAATAAAGCACATTGTACATACACGAAGAATTTCACATTGTAGATGTTATTGTTGATTTTCAGTAACAATATTGCAAATAGTGAAATTTTATTTATTCTAAAAGGGGCAGGGTTCAATTTTAGGTTAAAATCATTCATAAAAGCAACATTTTAATATGACATTTTTTATTGACATTACAATCATACTATGTCTTGTAAATCCCGTTCAAAGCACCAAACCTGATCTTGTCTCAAATACGTTTTGCACACTACTGTATACATCAACATGCACGCCCATATCTCATCGATTCACTTTACCAAAAAATTCGTCTCGGTATACACAGACAGACGCTGCGACGCCACGCGCCAATTCCTACGGCGCTCCGTCCGCCAGCATCGCTGATGATGATACATGGCCGCCATGACGGAGATTAATGGCGCGTTATGGCATTGCATTAGAATGCGTAATTTGAAGTACAATTTGATTTTGAACGCGTGATGGATAGCGAAACAATGCTGTGATAACAGATAAACTAGAAGCTGACGACGTTAACCTTGTGCTCACCGGTCACAATTATACTGGGCATTATGGAACACTTTGTATGGCAAACATATTCATGGCACAAACCATAGAAATCGGTTAAGGTGGATTACAACCCTATCCCTTTCAATGGGAAAATTTGCAACAACACTCACAGTCAAACAAAAAAAGATTAAATGAAATTAAAAATTGTGTAAAATAGCTTTATAAATTAGCAAGGTCATGTTTGTGTCATTTTTCACGTTGAAATAGTAGATTTTGTTAAATTTTTGTTAATTTTTGCACTCACAACTTGCCTATCCCATGCTGCCACCTGCTGGCAGCGAATGCAAAATAACGGACATTTTTCAAACTTGTTTATTAATTTTAAAAAATCTACCATTTTAAAGTGAAAAACAACAGACGTATGATGCACTTGCTGATCCATCAAGCCACCCCAAACAATTTCTACCCCCACCCAAACCTCCCTCATTCAACTGTGAGTATCTTCACAAGTCCAACCCATTGAAAAGGATGGTTGTGATCCCTCTTAAGTCTCAAATTTACATTTTTCATCGTTCTAATGATGATTTTTACAGGTATCTGGACATAAGCACAAAAAGGGACAAAAGCCCAAAGGATAATTTCAAAATATTAAAAAGTTTTTATGTTAGGTTTGTTCATTCAAGGTTGTTGTTGTTGATGGTGGTGGTTGGAGCTAGAGTCCCAAGGACAACCATGGTTAAAGTGGGCCTACACAATGTCGGGGATATAATTTACACAAGTCAATAATATTAAAAAGCTTATTTTAATATACACGAGTCAAAGGAGACAAAGTAGAAGAATATAGAGAGGAAGGAGCACGGTCGCGACCGATTTTTAGAGGAGCTATCCCAGCATTTGCCTGGAAACAATTGTGGAAAACCTCAAAAACCACAGTCATACCCTGTCCCCACTAGCACATTTGGAACTCGTTTGGATCTAGAATCTCAGTTGGATGCAGTTGAATGTTGAATGGGGACAGTCACATCCAAGTTGAACTAGTTTCACAACCCAGTCGTTTTTCGTCTGCTCCGACCATGTTC